>JAWJVD010000118.1:0-25000 GCA_038048745.1 Coluber constrictor foxii | reverse complement strand
CCAGCCAGATCTCCCAGCCCCCTCCCCTCTGGCACCGTCTCAGGTGTCAGCTGAAAGAGAGCAAAGTAGTGGGGAAACAGGTGTCTCAGATGAGAGTGAGGGAGAGACGTCATTCCTGGACGCACATCAACGAAGGCGAGATAAGCGCTTGCAGCAGCTGAGGAGGCGTGCGAGGGAATAGACCTGAGTCACTGGACTTGAGTCACAGGACCAATGAGTCACTGGATCACACCCCAGAGACTATATAAGAGAGGGTGGTGGTCAGTGGTCCCTGTGACAAACAAAACTCAATCTGGTAGTCATTGAGCCTGAAGCTGCTAAAAGAACGGATTTTGGCAAAGCTACATATGTGATTTTCTTTCTGTGAACAATTAAAGCACTTGGCAGACGGTGTGAATATCGCTGCCAAGTTGGAGATAAGGACTGTGGTGTATGCCAAGTGCTTCTTTAACCCTCGACTGGCTGTGTTTTGTGTGTGTGTGTAGAGGGGGACAGATCAGCTTGGTTGTTTTCTTATGGACGTTACATGACCCTACTAGGTAACGTCATCAGTGCTTTTTATTTTTTTCATAAGCTAGGAATTTCATGCCGCTGTAACTTAATCTCACATATAAGGAATCCAAGTCGACCGAACCTTCCCTTCATTAAATAGAAGCTCAGCTTTGAGAAGACAAAACGAGGAGACAAAATGCCAATCCCGTTCAAGGAACACCCCGTGTCACCTCCTGTAGCTCTCAAAAAGACAAGTGGTAGGACATCTTTCTTTTTGCTGTCATCTATTTCTTAAGGTGCAAAAACGAATCCCTAATGCATCGTTCTTTTTTTAAAAGGTTTTGACCTTTAAAAAAAGAAAGACTAACCATCTCTCAATGTTTCACCCTCTTTTTAAAAAAAAACAAGTGCAAACCTAGCCTGATCCATTCCCATTTGAGTTAATATGATGTTATTCACTTTGCCGAGAAGGACTTTTGCACAATTTTTTGCAAGAATTCGAGCAGCTGAAAGGCAGATTTAAATTGATCGTAAAGCAGATTTGGCTGTTAAGCCTGAATCTGCTCGTTCCATTCCTTTCCCAGAGGTACACCGTGTCTCTTAAAACGCCAGGTAACCTTCTGCATTATCCAATTTCCCTTTATAGAAAACCAGAAGCTTGAGATGTGTGTATAAAACAACAACCGGAGGAAAAAAAAAAAAGAAATAAAGAGGATTTTGGTTAGCACATCCTTTCCATCTAATGCGTTTTATTAAAAGGCATATATCGTCTTCATCAGCTGCCTAGGATGGAGAGGTGCTGCTGTTCACAAAAGCTCATACCTTTTAATAAAATGCATTAGTCAGAAAAAGTGGTACCACATTTCTTTTTTTCTCCCCAATCATCTACTGTGTATATATATATATAAAAGCCAAATACGACTCACTCGACTCATCAGGAAATCTCCAGAATGGTAAAGCCTACAAACTTGAAATTTGGCAAATATGTTCCTCTTGGCTTCTAGGTGCTCGATAAGAAAGGATTTTTTTTGAAATGACCATCCGATCATTAGTATTTCATATACAGTATTACATTCACATGCTCTGATGCTAACGAGATAGACATTCCATTCACCACCTGAAAGGAACTCTGTCCCAACTGCCAGTAGCCTTATATTCACACGTTCTGATGTGTTCGCTAGACCAGGTATGGGCAGCGCGTGACTCATCCGGCCTGTGGGCTGGAACATTCTACTCCCCGTCCCCCTCTGTTCCAACTGCCAGTTGCCTTATATTAACATACTCTGATGCTATGGAGTTACACATTCTATATAAAGTTTCAGGCTTTTAGTGTTAATTTATCACCCTCGATCACATAGTTTCATAGCGAAGCACAGGCATCCAGCTAGTAGACTAACATGGCTGTTTTACAATGTCTTCAGGAGGAAGAAAAAGTGGAATTTATATCTTCATAAACATCCTATATGCTGCCCCAGCTTTGCAAATTCATCACGTTGGGCGGGTAACTAACTCCCCCAATCAATTTGTATATGTGCTTCATGGGTACATTGTATGTATGTTTGTTTTTGTGCTTGTGTGTTCGTTCTAGCCACTTATCCACTGCAGGAGGAAGTCCTTCTTCTGCATGTGTCCAAACCATATGGTCCTAAGCTTTCTTTGGCCAATTGGGCCCGCCATACTTGCTGATGTCATTGGTCCATCTTGTTTTACGTCTCTTTCATGGACACTTTTGATCAAGTGGGATCCATTCTATGACTGTCTTGGTCCACCTGCCATCTCTTCTTCTTCCTTTGTGACCAGCCCGTTTCCATTTCCATTCTTTTACTCTCTTGATGATATTGTATATTTTCGTTTGTTCTCTAATCCATGTGCAGACATGTGTGTGTGTGTGTGTGTGTATATGAGTCATGAAAAGAGGGCGTGGCTGGCTGATGAAGGCAAATAAGCCAGAAATAGATCTATCTCCCAAATCTCCAAACAGGCAGCAAAATGCTGCTTTGATGTTTGAGAAGGTCTAGAAACTAGAGTGAACTACTGTACTATGGCTGTGAAACATCTTGATTTACGTAGGAAAAGCCTGGCATAAAGAATGATGCACATAAAAGCCTATGAAAATTATATATATATATAATTTATATGTATATGTATATGTATATGTATATGTATATGTATATGTATATGTATATGTATATGTATATGTATATGTATATGTATATGTATATGTATATGTATATGTATATGTATATGTATATGTATATGTATATGCACAAAGCCGAGAACACCAGCCTGAAGATGACGAATGAGACTTCGTCGAAACGTCGCCAAGACACTTCCAATTTTACGTGGGAGAAGGGCCCGAATAACCAAAGACCTACATATACATATACATATACATATACATATACATATACATATACATATACATATACATATACATATACATATACATATACATATACATACACACACACACACACACACACACACACACACACACACACACATATATATATATATATATATATCATTTGTGCTGCTTTGTGTGAAATCATTTTTTTCCCAAAAGTGTTGATGAAGGAGGCAGATTGCAGAAAATAAATGGTCTCTGTACAGAAAGGAAGCTCGCTGCTCTGTTCCAAGTGCATTTCTCCAGCAATATTGCACTGAATGGGATTCTCTGAGGCTTTTTATTCCGAAATATGCCCTATAATCTTGTTTTTTGCAAGCACAATTGAAGAGATGAAACACTTTTGGCAGCAGGAATCCAGCATCCCTTACCAGATCTTTGTCAGCCGTAAAAATCCAGCTTTCTGGGGTTTTTTTTCTTTCTTTCTGTTCTGGCATAAATCATGTTTCTTTCTCTCTCTCTCTCTCTCTCTCTCTCTCTCTCTCTCTCTCTCTCTCTCTCTCTCTCTCTCTTTCCTTCTTTTCCTCCAGCATGTCAGTTTTATTTGAATGATTTGCAAAATTATATTAATCGAGGCTTAATGCCTGCAAGGGCTTATTTATGCAGAAACCATTGAAATGATTCATTGCCGAAAATTGGCAGGATAAGATGGGCTCTTTCGAAAACCCAAACTTACGGAGCAAACGGAAAGGGGGAGAGAGAACTATGAGCCGTGGTGGCGCAGTGGTTAGAGTGCAGTACTGCCGGCTGACTATTTCTGCTGACTGCCGGCTGCCTGCCATTTGGCAGTTTGAATCTCACCAGGTTCAAGGTTGACTCAGCCTTCCGTCCTTCTGAGATGGATAAAATGAGGGCCCCAAATGTTGGGGGCAATAGGCTGAACTGCTTAGAGAAAAGGCTGTAAGCGTTGTAAAATGGTTTATAAGCAGGGGTGGGATTCAGCCGGTTTGGTAAACCGGATGCTAATTTTACATCTGCTTTGCCGAACCAGTAGTTGCAAGGACTGGCTAGCCCTGTCAACCTCGCCCCACCCCTCCCAGGAGTCTCCACATGGCCCACACGAAGGCTCTGTGAGGGCGAAGAACAGGCTTCCCTGAAGTTCTGGAAGTCTGGAAACAGGCCCGTTTCCGGCCTCCGAAGGCCTCTGGAGCCTGGGCGAGACCAATTTTGCCCTCCCGAAGGTTTGAGGAAAACCTTGGGGCCCGTGGAGGACAAAATGGCCCCCCTGTGGGTGCAGGAGGCCGAGTAGGCCACGCCCACCATGGCCACACCCACCCAGCGACTGAGAACGGTTGCTAAAATTTTTGAATCCCGCCCCTGTATATAAGTCTAAGTGTTATTGTTATAACTGGAATTTAGGTAAGGTGATTGAAAAGAATGTCATTGATTAATCTTTGTTCAAAGCAGAAAGTGGATAATCAGCTAATCAGGGAATCTGAAAAAGGAAAAAAAAAAAGAAAGAAGGACTTATTTATGGACCTTGGCTGAAGAAGCAGAAGTGAATTACAGGTGACTTGACTTATGAACCACAGCTGAGCCCGAAATGTAAGCAAAGCCGTTGCTAAGTGAGTTTTGTCCCGTTTTATGACTTTTCTTGCCACCCGTTGTTACGTGAATATCTGCAGTCGTTAAGTGAGTAACCCAGTTGTTAAGCGAACCCGGCTTTCCCCTCGACTTTGATCACCAAAGGTGATCATCATTCAGCCAGTTCTATATGTTTCGCCCAAACTGGTAGCGGCGGCTGCGGGAGGCTCCGCCCACCTGCCCGGATGTCATCACAGCCCGTTTTTGACCCTCTGCGCATGTGCAGAAGACTCTAGCGAAGTAGCAGTAGCGAAGGTAAGTGAATACCACCCCTGTACGTGACCCCAGGAAACGGAAAGTGTCATAAATACGAGCCAATCACCAAGGGTCTGAATTTTGATCACATGACCATGGGGCGGTTGCAACGGTCATGTGACAATGGTCATAAATCACTTTTCCAGTACTGCTGTAATTTTGAATGAACTGTTTTAAGTCCAATGCTACCTATACTTAAAAAAAAAACTATATAGGTCGTCCTCAATTTATGGCCAAATTAGGACCCCCATTACTTCACAAAGCAAGGCATTCATGAAGGAAGCGGCGCCCGATTTTTACAAATCCTTTTGCCACGGTTCTTAAGGAAACCACGGCGTTTTTTTTAAATGAAGCAGGAGGTCATTAAGCGAATTGACTTTGCTGGTCAAAAGCCACTTGAAAGATTGCCAAGAACTAAAACACGAAACGAAACGAAACGAAAGAAAAACGATGGAAGCGAAACGGAGTCGATTTTGACACATTGAATTTCCCCCCGGGGGCAACGGCTCAAATTTCCACAAAATTTCACATTCTCGGCATAATGACCTCATTACGTCTCGCTAGGACTACTGTAATGCTCTCTACATGGGGCTCCCCTTGGGATGCATCCGGAGGCTTCAACCTGGTACAGAATGCGGCCGCGCGGCGGGGAATTATGGAGCGACAGGGCGCTCCCATGTGACACCTCTCCTGCGTGAGCTGCATTGGTTGCCGGTTGATTTCCGGGTGCGTTTCAAGGTGTTGGTAATCACCTTTAAAGCGCTCCATGGCTTAGGACCAGGGTACTTACGGGGACCGCCTCCTGCCACCTATTCCCTCCCACCGGCCGGTTCGCTCCCACAGAGAGGGCCTCCCTCAGGGTGCCGTCAGCCAGACAGTGTCGGCTGGCGACCCCCAGGGGGAGAGCATTCTCTGTGGTAGCTCCCACCTCTGGAACGATCTCCCTCCAGATCTGAGAACTATCACTGACCTCCGGACCTTTCGTCGGGCGTTGAAGACTTATTTCTTCCAACTTGCTGGACTTGCCTGATCCCTCCTATTTTTAATATATTTTAATATACTTTTAAATATTTGTAAATATTTTTAAATATTTTAAATTCTAAATTATTTTAAATTATCTAAATTTTTAGGCGTTTTACTGTTTATTCGATATATTTCAGCCTAAATTTATATGGACTTTTAGTACGTTTTAACTCACTGTATTGTTATTGGTTTTTTTAATTGGCTGTTTCACCGCCCTGAGTCCGGAAGGAGAAGGGCGGTATAGAAATTTGAAACAAATAAATAAATAAATAAATAATAAATTATCCAAATGATGAAAATCACAGCATTTTGTAGCCAAGGGCATCATTTCCATAACAATGGCATATACAAATGAAGGTCTTGAATTGGCAACTATAAGGAACAGCCGCATTTTTCTTTCCAGTTACTTATTCTGTTCGATTCCTCTCTTTGCTCGGGTTTCATCTTATTCTGTTCTTTTAAAAGCTTCCCTTTCTTTTCTTTCTTTTTTTTTTTTTTACTGTTCTTTGTAAAAATGTGTCCTTTGTTTACTTCTTCTTTCAAGACAACACTATCAGGCGTTGCACGCCAAAACAACTAGACACAAAGACAGTTTTTTTCCCTACATGCCATCACTCTGCTAAACAACCGATTCTCAAAACAATGTCTTACACCCTAGGATATCAAATTATATAGTCGGGCTGTTTTATTATTATCCCTCCCGTGTTCCTGTAGCATCTTATGACATCGCTTTGCTGCTTGCATCTTATGATTTATGTGGATTGCTTTTATTTCGGATCTTATGTCCTATCTCTGAGTGTTGCATCTTATGACTTACGATGATCGTATTATGATTATGATCATGATTTATCACTTGTTGCTGTGTATGGACACTTGGGAGCTTACGCACCTGGGACAAATCACACTAATCACACTTTTTTTACTGTTCTTTGTAAATTAATTGTTAAGATTGGGGTACTATTCTTGTAAGGGAGGGAGGGAGGGAGAAAGGAAGGGGGAGGAAGAAGGAAGGAAGGAAAGAAGGAAGAAAGGGGAGGCAGAGGGAAGGAGGGAGGGAAGAAGAGGGAGGCAGGCAGGCAAGGAAGGAAGGAAGGAAGGAAGGAAGGAAGGAAGGAAGGAAGGAAGGAAGGAAGGAAGGAAGGAAGGAAGGAAGGGGAGGCAGAGGGAAGGAGGGAGGGAGGGAGGGAAGAAGAGGGAGGCAGGAAGGCAGGGAGGGAGGGAGGGAGGGAGGGAGGGAAGGAAGGAAGGAAGGAAGGAAGGAAGGAAGGAAGGAAGGAAGGAAGGAAGGAAGGAAGGAAGGAAGGAAGGGGAGGCAGAGGGAAGGAGGGAGGGAGGGAAGAAAGAAGAGGGAGGCAGAGAGGGAAGGAAGAGAGAGGGGGAAGGAGGGAGGAGGGAGGAAGGAAGGAAGGAAGGAAGGAAGGAAGGGAGAGAGAGGGAAGGAAGGAAGGAAAGAAGGAAGGGGGAGGCAGAGAAGGAAGGAAGAAGGGAGAGAGGGAGGAAATGTAGGAAGAGAAGGAAGGAAGGAAGGAAGGAAGGAAGGAAGGAAGGAAGGAAGGAAGGAAGAAGGAAGGAAGAGGAAAGATAATGTCATGAGCCACTTAATGTTAATAACCTATTCTATGTGTGTTGAATTCTAACAATACAACTTTTATTTAATCACAATAAATATACTAGCGCAACGCATGGAAACCTTGGCCATACCTCAGGGGTTAAAGACATGGGTGGACTCAGTGGTGAAATGTAAAATTTGTTACTACAGGTTCTGTGGGCGTGGCTTGGTGGGTGTAATGTGACTGGGTGGACGTGGCCAACTTTTAAAAAAAAACTTTTAAAAGCATTTTTTCTACAACCTCTTCAGCCAAAGAGGTTGTAAAAAAAAAAACGCTTTTAAAAGCCTCTGACGATCCAACTGAGCCGCACGATCATCAGAGGCTTTTTTTTTTTACTTTTAAAAGCATTTTTTCAGCCGAAGAGGTTGTAGAATTTTTTTTTTTTACTTTTAAAAGTTAAAAAAAAAAGCCTCTGATGATCATGTGGCTCAGCTGGGCATGGGGAGGGAGGGCAGGGATTTTTGCTACCGGTTCTCCGAACCACCCACCACCATCGCTACCGGATCAGGCGATCCGGTCCGAACAGGAAGCATTTCACCCCTGGATGGACTGTAGATTTGCAACAAATGGAAAGAACTGGAAGCATATAGTCATTTTCGGTGCCGAGCCATAAAACAGTCAGTGAAGTCCTTTTCAAAGCCCGAATAGAAACTCTGCATTTCATTATAATGGCAAGAAAAGAATTCTGCAGGGGGGGAGGGGGAAAAAAGATGACAGAAAATGCGATAAGATAGGATGGTCTTCGGTTCCTTCCCTTCGGATTTCAGCCTCCGGCGGCAAACCAGATCACTCAGAATGATGTGTCATGCTTTCTTCCCGGGTCTCAATCGCAGGTCTTTGATATCTGGAAGATCTGATAGAACAATGCTGCCAATACCATAAAATGCTTCTTCTCAAAGGAAGTCAGGAGGTCCTCATGAATTCCAGAAGAAATTGATGAGTCTGTACATAGCAAAGGTGGAAACAGGGGGAGGGGAAAATTACCCTTCTTTCAAAGCTTTTTCAAACATAAATACAGAATAACAAAGTTGGAGGTCTCCTAGTCGAACCCCCTACTCAAGTAGGAGACCCTCTACCCTTTCAGACAAATGGCTGTGCAATTGCTTCTTAAAAATCTCTCTTGCTACTAACCTGCCTTCCGTGGAGGATCTGTATGCTGCACGAGTCAAAAAGAGGGCTGTGAACATATTTACAGACCCCTCGCATCCTGGACATAAATTGTTTCAACTCCTACCCTCAAAACGATGCTATAGAGCACTGCACACCAGAACAACTAGACATAAAGACAGTTTTTTCCCTGAATGCCATCACTCTGCTAAACAAATATTTCACTCAACACTGTCAAGCTATTCACTAAGTCTGCACTACTATTACTATTAATCTTCACATGGTTCCTATCACCCATCTCCTCTCACTTATGACTGCATGACTGTCACTTTGTTGCTTGTATTCTTATGATTTATATTGATTGTTTCCTGGTATGATTTGATTGCTTATTTGTACCCTATGACTATCATTAAGTATTGTACTTTATGATTCTTGATGAACGTATCTTGTCTTTTATGTACACTGAGAGCATATGCACCAAGACAAATTCCTTGTGTGTCCAATCACACTTGGCCATAAAGAATTCTATGTCTATGTCTGTGTCTGTGTCTGTGTCTGTGTCTGTGTCTGTGTCTGTGTCTGTGTCTGTGTCTATGTCTGTCTATGTCTATGTCTATGTCTATGTCTATGTCTATGTCTATGTCTATGTCTATGTCTATTCTATGTCTATGTCTATGTCTATGTCTATGTCTATGTCTATGTCTATGTCTTTGGCTGTGTCTGTGTCTGTGTCTGTGTCTGTGTCTTGTGTCTGTGTCTGTGTCCTTGTCTATGTCTATGTCTATGTCTATGTCTATGTCTATGTCTATGTCTATCTCTTTGTCTATGTCTTTGTCTTTGTCTTTGTTTATGTCTATGTCTATGTCTATGTCTATGTCTGTGCCTGTGCCTGTGCCTGTGCCTGTGCCTGTGCCTGTGCCTGTGCCTGTGCCTGTGCCTGTGCCTGTGCCTGTGTCTGTCTATGTCTATGTCTATGTCTATGTCTATGTCTATGTCTATGTCTGTCTGTCTATGTCTATGTCTATGTCTATGTCTATGTCTATGTCTATGTCTATGTCTTTGTCTATGTCTATGTCTTTGTCTTTGTCTGTGTCTATGTCTTTGTCTTTGTCTATGCCTTTGTCTATTCTATGTCTATGTCTATGTCTACGTCTATGTCTAAAAGCCTCTAGTGATGGAGCATTCGCAACTTCTGGAGGCAAGCTGTTCCACTGATCAATTGTTCTCAGTGTCAGGAAACTTCTCTTCATTTCTAGGTTGCTTCTCTCCTTGATCAGTTTCCATCCCTTGCTTCTTGTCCTGCCTTCAGTGCCAAACCTCCAGGATGGAGCACCTACAACTTCCAGAGGTAATCCACTAATTAATTGTTCTCTCCATCAGAACATTTCTCCTTAGTTCTAAGGCTGAATCTCTCCTTGGTAAGTTTCCATCCTTGTTACTTGTTCTCCTGCCCTCAGTGACAAGGAATTTCTCCTTATGAATGAACCACCTATGTCTTCTAGTTTTCTCCCTATCCTGTATATTCATACACTAGCTGGACGCTCATGTTTCGCTATGAAACTATGTGATTGGACGTGATAAATTGACACTTACAGCCTAAAACTTAATGTAGAATGTGTAACTCCGTAGCATCAGAGCATGTTAATATGAGGCAATTGGCAGTTGAAACAGAGGGGGAGAGGGAGTAGAATGTCTTAGCCTGCAGGCCGAATGAGTCACATGCTGATCACGTCCACGCCTGGTTTAGCAAAGGGGTAGCATCAGAGCATGTGAATATAAGGCAACTGGCAGTTGGGACAGAGTTATTTTCAGGTGGGGAGGGGGAGTAGAATGTCTAGCTCCTTAGCATCAGAGCGTGTTAATATAAGGCAACTGTCAGTTGGGACAGAGTTCCTTTCAGGTGGGGAACATATAACTCCTTACCATCGGAGCACATGAATATAATGCTATATATGAAATACTAATGATCTGATGGTCATTTCAAAAAAAAATCCTTTCTTATGAGCACCTAGAAGCCAAGAGGAATATACGTGCCAAATTTCAAGTTTGTAGGCTTTACCATTCTGGAGATGAGTGAGCAGTATATACAAAGATTGGGAACACTCAGATTCTATCAACTAAACAATATTTCTTCCTTGGATCAGGAAGCAGGCCCTCTGCTGGCAAAATGACTTCTTGATGAATTTATGGTTGAAGGTGATAGACATATTTGATTTCTTGACTCACAATTAGATACAGTTGGATGGTGAGCTGAAGGAGAAGAGTTTGAATACAGAATAACAAGAGATGGAAAGGACCTTGGAGGTCTAGTCCAATCGCCTATCCAAGCAGGACCCTATGCCATTCGTGACCAATGGCAGTCCAATCTCTTCTTAAAAACCTCCAGTGATGAAGCCTCTACAACCTCAGTAGGGTGGAAGAAGGCAGTGACAAGCCACAGTTACAACACAGGTAGTCCTGGCTTAGCAATCACAAATGGGGCCTGCAATTTGATTGACAAGCAAAGCAGCTGCTAAATCAAAGACCAGATTCAGATTAACAGAGGTGAAAGGGACATCTAGTCCAACCCATTTCTGACAAATGGCGGTCCAGTCTTTCTGAAAGTCTCAAGTGATGAAGCTCCAGAATATCTGAAGGCAATTTCTGTTCCATTGGTTGATTGTTCTCGCTGTCAGAAAGTTCCTCCTTATTTTTAGGTTGAATCTCTCCTTGATGAGTTTCCATCCATTATTACTTGTCTGGCCTTCGGGTGTCTTGGAAAATAGATTAACCCTGTTATAGGAAAAAACCTCTCGGCGTGTTTGCTGCAACTAATTGATTGTTTGATTGAACTGTTTGTTTGTTTGTTTGTTTGTTTTTATTATTAAATGTAAACAAAGATATAAAGACAATACAAAGACAAACAAAACCCCCACCACCTACAAAACCCACACAACATTTTACATACTGTATTTTCCTGCGTATAAGACTACTTTCTAACCCACAAAAATCTTCTCAAAAGTCGGGGGTCGTCTTATACGCCGGGTCTCATTCTCCTGTAACCAGGCAGACCAGCCCATAAGGCTCTGACGAGCCTTAAATGGCTCTGAGGAGGGTCGTCTTATACGCCCAGTCGTCTTATATGCCGGAAAATACGGTATATACTTTTTGTCATCAACAGAATATATAGCATTTTACTTTACATAGTAGTGAAAGGATAGTATTAGATTCTTAATTCAAATACTTTAAACCAAAAACATACTTGGTATTATCTCCTTATTCATCTCCTACTGTTAATCTTTCACCCTAATTTCTATCTTCTACAGTTATGCTAATTTTCCTTTCCAGCCATTGGTACCATTGGTGCCACACAAGATAATAGTCACTTTCTTCCCTATCCTGGAGTTCCAGCGTCAATCTATCCATTTCGGCACATTCTGTTATCTTTGAGATAATTTTAGCTTTGGTTGGGAGTTGGTCTGATTTCCAATTTTGAGCGAACAGTAATCGTGCTGCTGTCAAAATGTGTATAATAAGGTATTTCATCTCTTTGGTGTATTGTGCTGCAGTCATGCCGAATAAAAAGAATTCTGGCTATCTTCTACTTGTAGATTCGTTTTTTTCCTCAATGATCTTTTTTATGTCCTGCCAAAATTGTTGGGCCTTCCTACATTTCCACCAAGCATGATAGTATGTCCCCTATCCCGTAAGATACTATCATGCTTGATTGAACTGTTTGAATGAACCAATCAGAGCACAGCTTCCTGGCTCTGAGTTTCCCGCGCTTTCCAATGGTCAGGGATGTGTATATAAGTAGCTGCAGGAACAGAGTCTAGCCAGAGATGCCGAGAGCAGAGCAGCTGAAGCCAAGCACTCTCTCACAGAGACTCTGAGACCAGAGAGACCGCCAGAGGACTCTCACCTAGACCTCCAGAGCTGAAGTGACTACAATGAGCTGAGTTACTGCCTTGCTCCTGAGAAGACTGACAAAGAACACAGAGAGCCTCCCACATTTGGGAAGAAGACTAGAGCTGATGGACTTTGCTAAGAGGAAAAGCTTGTAGGCTGTAGATGCTTCCTTGTAGGTTTGTTTTATGTGTTTTTTATTAAATAGTTTCTCAAGACTACTCAATTTCATGCCAGTGCATTTGTGTGCGTATCGGGCCACGGTCCACTCAAACCCAGAAACCCCTCATCCTTAACAGACCCCCTCCTCAAATATTGGAAGATGCTTTCATGTCTCCCCTGGTCCTTCTCTTCACTAGACTAGCCATGCCCAGTTCCTGTAACTGTTCTTCATATGTTTTAGCCTCCAGTCCCCC
Source organism: Coluber constrictor foxii (assembly GCA_038048745.1). Taxonomy (NCBI): domain Eukaryota; kingdom Metazoa; phylum Chordata; class Lepidosauria; order Squamata; family Colubridae; genus Coluber; species Coluber constrictor. The sequence continues at coordinate 12,221 of JAWJVD010000118.1, read as the reverse complement.
AATCATCCTGATTGCTCTTCTTGGCAACCAGATAAGACTCTCGGCAGAGATGTTGAGACTCTCGGCAGAGTCTCAACATCTTCCTTTATAGTGTGGTGACCAAAACTGGATGCAGTACTCTAGGTGTTGGTCTTACTAAGGCTTTATAGAGTGTATGAGAACCTCCCTTGATCTTGATTGCATCCCTCTGTTAATTCAGTTTAGGATTGCATTGGTATTTTTGGCTGTTGCCAACACATGTTGGCTCATATTTAATTGGTTGTCTACTAAGACTCCAAGATCCCTCTCACAGTTACTGATATTAAAGCTGGTTTCACCCCAGTCTATATGTGTCCTTTGGGTTTTTCTTGCCTAAGTGTAAGACTTTACTTTTCTCTACACTGAATTTTCATTTTGTTAGATAGGGCCTACCATTTTAAACAGGACCACGCATACTAAGTGATTCTAATGGTGATTAAGAGAGAGATGCTGTGAAGGCTTTAAATTTGGCCTTCGGTCACCAAGTTTCATTACTGTCATAACTGCAAAAGGTCCCCGAGTGAGTCAGTTGCTAAAGTAGGACTGCTTGTATTTCTAAGGCAACAAAGTCAGAATAATTTAAAACGTACTCTTACTCAAGGGTGATGTACAGCTGTACATTGAGAGAAAAAGATTAATAAAATAAAAGCCTTTATAAAAGGACGACGAACCACGAGAAGAATTGATCGATCAATTTTGCATTACAAAAAAAAAACACCCCAAATAGCTGACTACTTTCTGGAAAACAGGGGTGGGCTTCTGGGGGTTCGCAGGGATTCAGGAGAACCTCTAGCTAAGACAGTTCGGAGAACCCCCAAATCCCACTCCTGGCTGGCCTCACCCGTCCCACTCTGCCCCTCCCAGGAGTCTTCTTGCAGCCCATTTTGGAGGCAGGTAACTGCAGGGTGTGCATGGAGGCTTGGGGACAGCGAAAAATGGGCCTACCAGAAGTTTGGCCTGTTTCTGGCCTCCAGAGGGCCTCCAGAGGTCCTCCAGAGCCTGGGGAGGCTGTTTTCGCCCTCCCGGAGGCTCGAGGAAAGCCTCTGGAGCCCGACAGTGAGAACAATGAACCAGTAGAAGGTTTGCCTTCAGACGCTGCGGATGCTCCATCACTAGAGGTTTTTAAGAAGAGATTGGACAAACATTTGTCTAAAATTGTTCTGTCCTCACTGCACATTCGTCTGTGTGCAGCTCGACATGCAGTTAAACCCACCTATTCCTCCAATAAAAAAGACTGCCTGCGTAGATCTGGATGCTTTATTGAAAGAACAGGATATGGTGAAACTGGGGAAAATAGGGATACATACAATGAGAACCAAATACAAGATAGACAGTACTGAGTTACTGCAGAACAGAACAATTAACAAATGCAAGCAATTTCATCTCGCCAGTGATGTGAGGGATGTGGGTTTGTCCTTGGATGGCCAAGTGCCACAGATTAAGATGGATGCGCCCTTGTGCTTCTGCCTCCTCCAAATGCTAAAGGAAATGGAGCCTGTCTTCCCAGCCTGCGCTTGTTTTGAGACTGTGGGCTGATGGGTAAAAGAGGTTACCCCTCTCCTGCATACACCTGTGCTTGTAAGTGTGTTGCAACGCTGTGGATAGGTTTTCCATCTACGTGAAGATTCCATCTGAATTGGAATACAAAGCCTCCGCAATAACAACTGCAAATCGTATTTTCCCCTGCAAAAAACGGAAATAGGTTTTCAGAGTTCCAAGAAGCCGATAAATCGGCTTCTTGGAACTCTGAAAACCTATTTCCGTTTTTGCAGGGGAAAATACGATTTGCACTTGTTATTGTGGAGAGGTTTCTCCAGAGCGTTCCTTAGTTGCAGAGATCAAATACTCTCATTCACTGAAGCACAAATTGTTTACAGTATTTATGGCATCAGAGGCAGCCGAGGCTAATATAAACAGGCAGGAAGCAACTCCTCCATATACACGAATGCAAATTAGAATATTCAAGTACAGAATACAGAATAACATTTGGAAGGGACCTTGGAGGTCTTCGAATCCAACTTCCTGTTCAAGCAGGAGACCGTATACCATTTTGGACAAATGGTTGTCCAATCTCTTCTTAAAAATCTCCAGTGTTGGAGCTCCCGCAACTTCTGGAGGCAAGTCGTTCCACTGGTTAATTGTTCTACCTATCAGGAAATTTCTGATTAATTCTTGCTCCCCCCTTTGATTAATTCCATTGGGGATCCACAAGGATCCCCATGGAATTAACAGCTTTATTGGATTAGTTGAAATCAGTTTGGTTTGGAAATGGGGGGTTGTGGGTTTTTTTGGCAGATTTGGGTTAACGTCAGGGTTCTAAGTAACACCCCCAGCGAAAAAAAACTCCGAGGCTTGAGTTTCTGTTCTGATCCAGGCTTCCTGATAGAGTAAAAAGCACACAATTAGTCCCAAACTCTTTTTATCTTAATGAGGTGAATTCCTTTCATTCACAGCACGTGCTGAATCACCAAGAGTTTATAATAATCCAATAGAAGTCTGCCACAGTCCTTCGGATAAGGCTAGTAAACACCCACCTTTATCTTCTTTGACACGCTGCCAAAGACCTAATTGGGCAATTATCTTGGCAAGGCCACACGGAAACACGGAGTCAAAAACGGAGCTTCAAAGTACAAACCGACACCATCCACAACATTGCTTCCTGCAAAGGCCCACGGGTCAGTAATATGACCCATAGGTCAATAATATGACCCATGCAAAGGTCATATTATTATTATTATTATTATTATTATTATTATTATTATTATTATTATTATTATTATATTTCTTTTTTTTAGTTTTAAAACAAACTTTATTTGATATAATATAATATTATTATTTTATTTCTATACCACCCCTCTCCTGAAGACTCGAGGCGATGTACAGCCTGATTAAAAGCACAAGACAAACACAATTTAAAAATTAAAAATATTAAATAATTTGGCTCAAATATAAAACCCCAAATTTAAAATCTCAGATTAAAACCAATTTAAAATCTTTACATTGATAGCCCGGCCTGGCGGAACAACAAGGTTTTGAGGGCACAGCGGAATACACGGTAATATGGGAGGGGCCAGTCATCTCCAAGCCTTACTCCTGAGTCGTCCCTTTTGTTTTTAACTGTTCTTTCCTTCTGACAGCTCTGCGCATGCGTGCACTAGGAACAGGCTCTCCCTGTTCCTCTGCCTTCCTAATGTCCAACCCTGGAGGCTCCGGAGTCTGCACATAACTCCCAGATGGCCCTGGCCCCCATTGCTGCCTCCGATTCAGAGCCCTCGTCCGAGCCTTCCCCAGACTCCAGGACTGGCCCATGTTCCTCCCCAGCCTCCTCACTGTCCAACTCTGCTGCCAGTTCCGCAGGCTGCTGGCGGACAGTTTCCTCAAAGTTCCATTTTATTATTGATGTCATATTGGCACATCTGGGAAAACCGGAATCTGAAAGCTTCCAGGTTTTCCTCACTCAAAGGAAAGTTCAAGTCCCTGCCCAACACCCACATGTCCATCACATGGTCCAATCAAAGCACTGTCCCAACTGGAGATACCTCCCAGTTCCAGCCTTCCAGGTACAGGGCAAGATGACCTTGACTCTCTGAGAAAGGAATGTTATTATGACTATACACCACCCATGCTCCATACAATCCCCCCTCCCTGTTTCCCACAGTAGTAAAAGTGGCGGGTCTGAAGGCCCCATGCAAAAGTTGGCTTCCAGGCCTGACAATTCAATTCGGACAGATCAATTTTATGTGAAGATTCAGTTGAGCTCCTTTCAGATGGAATAGCCAAAGCATTGCAGCCTCCTAATTGACATTATTTCTGTGTTTGCATCTACGTATATGAATCAGGCTGAGCCCGAAGGCGGGTGTCAAACACGTCATCAGTCTTGAATCCCTTCAGACCCACAAGAGATCAAAGTCCTGCCCACCTTGAATTCCTCTGACCGTTAGTAGTTCAGATTCTTGTAGAACAAGGGTGTCAAACTCAAGGCTCGTGGGCTGGATCCGGCCTGCGGGTTGCTTAAATCTGGCCCATGGGGCCAGCTGGAAATAGCAAAGGACTGGCCCACGGTGCCTCTGGTAATCAAAGCGGGGCATGGTGGGCCGTGCGCAGACCCCTGTGCCCCCTTTTCAGCCTGGACAGCCTCCTGAGGCACTCTGCTAGCCAAAACAGGGCATGGAGGGGCTACACGAGGCCCTCTGCAACACGTTTTTGGCATGGATTGCCCCTGGAGGACTCTGCTGGCCAAAATGGGCCACAGGGAGACCTCATGTGAACCCCCCCCCGTGCCCCATTTTATCTGGCAAAGTGACCCAGGAGGCCGTCCAAGTTGAAAATGGGGCATAGGGGGCATTGTGTGCCCCCCATACCCTGTTTTGGCTGGCAGAGTGCTGCAAGAGGTGTCCGTCCCATCTCCCCACCCATGGGGGAGAATTACAGTGCTGATCCAGCCCTCGAAAAAAATCCAGTTTGACACCCCTGTTGTAGAAGAATAAGCTTGCATAAGCTTGCAATAAAGCTTACCTTTTAGTGGGGAAATGTAAAATTTGTTACTACCGGTTCTGTGGCGTGGCTTGGTGGGGAGTAATGTCACTGGGTGGGCGTGGCCAACTTTTTTTTTTTAACTTTTAAAAGCATTTTTTCTACAACCTCTTCGGCCGAAGACATTTTAGAAAAAATACTTTTGAAAGTAAAAAAAAAAAAAAAACCTTCTGATGATCACGAGGCTCAGCTGGCCATGGGGGGAGGGGGGGCAGGGATTTTTGCTACCAGTTCTCTGAACCACCCGCCACACGATCATTAGACTTTTTTTTTAACTTTAAAAGCATTTTTTCCAAAATGTTTTCGGCTGAAGAGGTTGTAGAAAAAATGCTTTTAAAAGCCTCTGAACATCTCAGCTGAGCCGCACGATCATCAGAGGCTTTTTTTTTAATTTTTAAAAGCATTTTTTCAGCTGAAGAGTGGCTCAGCTGGGGATGTGGTGGGGTTCAGGGATTTTTGCTACCAGTTCTCCAAACCAACTGCAGCATCGCTACCGGATCGGCCGATCCAGTCTGAACGGGAACATTTGCTATGTATTCAACCAAACTGCCTAAATCTCCTGATTTCCCTGGCGCTTGACATAACCTATTTGTAAGTTTATGCCAAAATTTATGCAAAAATGCAGCCTTACAATAGTGCAACTTTAGCTGCAGATCTTCAAAATTGAAAAGCAGGTGAAAAGCAGGATCAACTTTCCCATTCATTCAAGACAAAAAAATCTGATTCCTTTCCATCACTCAATATGTCGGCAGAGGGTATAATACGTTTTCCCCCAAAATACTCATTTTATCTTCTTCTTTTCTTTTTTTTTTTGGCTAAGGGAAATTGACGTATTCTCATAAGAAGGGATAAATGAATGTTAAATATTAAACAGACACAATTATGGCTGTTCTCATAATATCTCCTATTATTACTCATTCTGCTCTGAAGTCTGCTATGTTGGAGCTGTGTAATTTGTCATCCATTAGCCAAAACCAGGACTAAAATCATCTCGACACTAAATAATTGCACCGGCTTGGGATGGCTATTAAGGAAAAACCTGGAGCTTTGCATTCAGCAGGAACACTCGTTAAGAATTCTTACTTCTGGATATATGTAGAGAATATTGAGTCCCATTAAAATGACAAGTATATCTAATATACTTGAACCTATAGATTCAGCTCAGAACAGCTGTCATTGAATGCAGGCAAATCTGCCTCATATTTAAAAGAAAAGCTAGATTCACGGAGAAATGAATTAACATAGAAAAGCATTACCTAAACCACATCTTCAAAAGAAGGAAAGAAAGAGAGGAAATTTCTTTCTTTCTTCTTCTTTCTTTCTTTCTTTCTTTTCTTTCTTTCTTTCTTTCTTTCTTTCTTTCTTTCTTTCTTTCTTTCTTTCTTTCTTTCTTTCCTTTCTTTCTTCTTCCTTCCTTCTTCTTCTTTCTTTCTTTCTTTCTTTCATTAGTTTGTCAAACATGTACTAGATCGCAGGTATGAATAGGGACATGAACGAAGCAGTGGTGGGATTCAATTTTTTTTACTACCGGTTCTGTGGGTGTGGTTTTGGTGGGCGTGGCTTGGTGGGCGTGGCAGGGGAAGGACACTGTAAAATCTCCATTCCCACCCCACTCCAGGGGGAAGGATACTATAAAATCTCCATTCCCACCCTAGTCCAGGGGAGGTATATTGTAAAATCTCCATTCCACCCACTCCAGGGGAAGGATATTATAAAATCTCCATTCCCTCCCCACTCCAGGGGCCTTGGTGGAGCAGCGGACTAAAGCGCTGTTAAATAACACTTAGTTGCCAGCTGCTCAGCTCTCCCTGAAGAGTCTCTGGTGGTCTTCCTGGTCTCAGAGTCTTTCTCTCCCTCTCTGTGGCTAGGCTCTGTTCTGCAGCTACTTATATACACCTTGGAAAGTGTGGGGAAACTCAGAGCCAGGAAGCTGTGCTCTGGTTGGTTCATTCAAACAGTTCAACCAAACAATCAATTAGTTGTAGCAAACATGCTGAGAGGTTTTTCCTCTAACAGGAGGGACCTGCCCCATAGAATCATCAAGAGTCGGACACAACTGAACGAATCACATCATCAACTTCACTAAATAATGCTAAAACAACTCACGGTGTAGCATGATGCCTGAACCTAATATACAGTAGTGGCCAAAATTGTGGGAAACCTTTTGGGGAAAGTGTATTTTTGAGGTTTGATGACTAATAACACCACTCTTTTTTTGGAGTAGTACCATAACATTATATATCAATCAGGGGTGAAATCCTGCAGGTTCTGACAGGTTCTGGAGTGTACCGGTAGTGTAAATTTTGAGTCGTTTGGAGAACCGGTAATAGAAATTTTGAGTCGTTTGAGAACCGGCAAATACCAGCTCTGGCTGGTCCCAGAGTGGGGTGGGAATGGAGATTTTGCAATAGCCTTCCCCTGGATTGGGGACAGAATGGAGATATTGCAGTATCCTTCCCCTGCCATGGCCACCAAGCCATGGCCACCAAGCTCTACCACGCCCACTAAGCCCACACCCACAGAACCAGTAGTAAAAAAAATAGATTTCACCACTGATACCAATGGAAAGATAATTTAATCATGAATGTAATGCAATAACTTTTATGAAGGATTTGCTATTAGAATAGCCGTTATAAAGAGAGAAGTGAAACACATAGAAAAAAAAAATGAGATATAAAAAAATTATCACATTACAGTTAATACTTGGTTGGTAGCCTTTAGCATGAATTACAGCCTTACAACGTCTTCCCATGGAGTGAACCAAGTCTTTTAGTTCTGCAGCTGTTATAATATGAAACCAAGATTGAATTATTGCTTCAATTAACTGGGTTTTATTGCTGGGTCGCTTCTGACTAACCAGTTTCTTTTGTGGGTTCCATAGATTTTCATTTGGTTAAGGTCTCGGCTATTTGGCTCATTTCCAAAACAAGATGACACCTGATTGGCTCTCTAAACACTCGTGCTCATTGGCTACAGTCAGATGAAGGAAAGCTACCTGATATCAATTTAAGCATGTTGTGCTTCCTTTTTCTGGTTATTTGGCTATAACTTTTTCTAGAATACAGATAATTGAACAACATTGTTGCATAACATTCTTGATTAAATTATCCTTCCATTGATATGCAGTTTTACGGTACTACTCCAAAAAAAAAGTGTTTATTAGCCATCAAACCTCAAAAATACTGTACACTTTTCCCAAAAGGTTTCCACAATTTTGGCCACTACTGTATAGGTCACTTTCTTTCCTACCCCACATTTTATTTTTTCAACCCACAATATTTCAGCCGATATTTACTTCTCCCTTCCATCTGCAAAGCAGAACAAAAACTTTGTGTGTTTACTGTAGCCGTTGTACTCTGCTGAATTATTTCACAGCGCTTTCACCCAAAATGTCCTTCAGGAGGGAATAGGAAACGAAGAAAATTAAAGACCCGTTTTCGTTCCCTTCCTATTTTACCATGTTTCGTTTTATTTTCTGCGTCATTCTAATATCTCATTAAAACAAATTTACGGGCGCATATTCCTTGGCATGTCACATTACTGCTGGATAAAGAATGCTGTGTTTTCGTTTTTTTTCCTCACAATGTAGCTTCTGTTTTGTTTATGGACGTTTAAACCTCGAAAGATTAATTTTTAAAGACTCTAGGCAAGGCAACCAAAGACAATCAATAGCAGCTGAAGTCGAGGCAGCAGATGGAGGCAAGCTGATTTTAAGCAGGTTTTTGGAGAGGAAGGAAATTGATTTAAGATTCCGTTGATTTTTCCAGCTTGAATTCCCTGCAATGTGCATGAATTAAAGCGATTCGTATAACGATTTATAGTAGAGTTCTGTCAGTGCATATTCTCAGGAAGTCTCTGAATTCGGTCGTATAATTACACCCCGCTAAGCAGCTTCAGTGTCTCAAGGTTAAGGACTACTTGTTTCTTACATGTTCCTGGACTTCATACATCAAGCGGCATCTTAATCTGGAGTGCATTTTGTACAGAATACCAAATGCGCATCACTTCATGCTCAATAGCAGTAACTGTGAGAGGGATCTTGGGGTCCCAATAGACAACCATTTAAATATGAGCCAAGCTGCGTGCAGCAGCTGCCGAAAAAGCCAACACAGTTCTGGGCTGCATAAACAGAGGGATAGAGTTAAGATCGTGCGAAGTGTTAATAAAACCACCTTATAAGGCCTTGGTAAGGCCACACTTGGAATACTGCATCCAGTTTTGGTTGCCACGATGTAAAAAAGATGTGGAGACTCTAGAAAGAGTGCAGAGAAGAGCAACCAAGAGGATAAAGGGAGGATAAAACATATGAAGAAGTTGCAGGAACTGAGTATGTCTATTTTAATGAAAAGAAGGACTGGGGGAGACATGATAGCAGCCTTCCAATATCTCAGGGGCTGTCCCAAAGAAGAGGGAGTCAAGCTATTCTCCAAAGCATCTGAGGGCAGGACAAGAAGCAACAGGTGGAAACTGATCAAGGAGAGAAGCAACTTAGAACTAAGGAGAAATTTCCTGACAGTTAGAACAATTGATCAGTGGAACAACTTGCCTCTAGATGTTGTGAATGCTCCAACACTGGAAGTCTTTAAGAAGAGGTTGGATCACCATTTGTCTGAAGTGGTGTAGGTTTCCTGCCTGGGCAGGGGGTTGGACTAGAAGACCTCCAAGGTCCCTTCCAACTCTGTTATTCTATTCAATTCGTTAACAGGGTTCGGTGTGAAGCAGCAGAAAGGGGAAAATGTACTGCTTTGCACAAAATACTATGGCAGATTAATTCTCACTTCAGTTTTTGGGTTGGTCTGTCGTTTTCAGTGAAGAGGTCAGATACAGGTTATCTTCAATTTACGACCACAATGGAGCCCCCCCCCCCGAATTTCAGTTGTTGTAAGCGAGAGATTTGTTCAGCAAGGCTTGCCTCATTTTACGACCTGCCTAGCCACAGGTGTGAAGTGAATCACTGCGTTTTATGCGTTGATAACATGTTTGCGAAGTGAATCTGCCTTCCCTCATTGACTTTGCTTGTCAGAAGGTCGCAAAAAGGGATCACGTGACCCCGGGACACTGCAAACCATCGTAAATATGAGTCAGTTGCCAAGTACCCGAGTTTTGATCACATGATCATGGAGATGCTACAATGGTTGTAAGTATGAAAAAAGGTTATAAAGTCACTTTATTCAGTGCTGTTGCAACTTTGAATGGTTGAGGAAGGAAGGAAGGAAGGAAGAGGAAGGAAGGAAGGAAGGAAGGAAGGAAGGAAGGAAGGAAGAAGGAAGGGAAAGAAAGAGAGGGGGGAAGAGAGAAAGAAAGAAAGAAAAAGAAAGAAAGAAAAAGAAAGAAAGAAAGAAAGAAAGAAAGAAAGAAAGAAAGAAAGAAAGAAAGAAAGAAAGAAAGAAAGAAAGAAAGAGGAAGTGAAAGGAGGAAGGGTGGGAGGGAGGGAAGGAGGAAGCAAATGAGCGAGTGAGCGAGAAAGAAAGAAAGAAAGAAAGAAAGAAAGAAAGAAAGAAAGAAGAAAGAAAGAAAGAAAGAGAGGGAGGGAGGGAAGGAGGAAGCAAATGAGTAAGTGAAAGAGAGAGAAAGAAAGAAAGGAAAGAAAGAAAGAAAGAAAGGAAGTGAAGTGAGGGAGAGAGGGAAGGAGGAAGCAAATGAGTGAGAGAGAGAGAGAGAGAGAGAGAGAGAAAGAAAGAAAGAAAGAAAGAAAGAAAGAAAGAAAGAAAGAAAGAAAGAAAGAAAAGAAAGAAAGAAAGAAAGATGAAGTGAAAGGAGGAAGGGAGGGAGGGAAGGAGGGAGGGAAGGAGGAAGTGAGTGAGTGAGTGAGTGAGTGAGTGAGTGAAAGAAAGAAAGAAAGAAAGAAAGAAAGAAAGAAAGAAAGAAAGAAAGAAAGAAAGAAAGACAAAATCATTATTAGGGTGCTTAGGTAGTAAATTAAGCTTCTTTCACAATCTGATTCCAGACTGATGACTATTTTCCTTTTGGAGCAAATAAAATATACCACTTCAACTTGTAATTTTTGGTTCATATTCTTAACACTGGTATCCATCCATTTGACTTTCCACCAGAATGCTTCCTGAATTCAAATAATGCAAACAATAATCGGCTGTTACGAAACGGATCCTCGGATGCTTCCAGTTAAAGGAACCCTAAAATTCCAGAGAATATAACAGCTTCTTGCATGTGCTCAATAAAACCAACATAAAATGTATTATTTAATCCTGCCCCAAGGCCATATCTTACAGAAGCGCTGGCTGATTAATAGAGATTTTATTCCTCACCCAGTTCTGAGCCAGGATGCTAGAAACAAGCCGGCAGTTGCCTGAAATTCAGTTTTTTATTACTACTTTTGGATTTTTTCTGAGAAATTGAAAGAAATGAAATGTTGATTTTAGGATTTGCAATGTCCTGGGACCTTCCCAGCTTCTGACAAGCCAAGTCAAGGGGGGAATTCACTTAACGACCTCACTATTCACTGAAAAAACTGCTGCAATTCACTTAACAACCATGGCAAAAAGCTTGCAAAATTGGGCACAACTTGCTTCAGGACTGTGAAGAAATTTTAGTCCTAATTATGTGGATCGTAAGTTGAGGACTCCCCGTATAGTTTTTGATTTTGTTTTAAAAATATACGTAGTCCCTTGACTTACAACAGGACCGCCTACTACCACCAATAGCCTCCCACCGGCCAGTACGCTCTCATAGAGAGGGGCTCCTCCGGGTGCCGTCGGCCAAACAGTGTCGACTGGCGGCCCCCAGGGGGAGAGCTTTCTCTGTGGGGGCACCTACTATCTGGAACGAGCTCCCTCCGGAGATACGGAGGATCCTGGATCTGCGCATCTTCCGCCGTGCTCTTAAGACCTTTTTATTTCCCCAGGCGGGCCTGGCCTAACCTCTCTTCCTCTTTTAGCATTCAATTTTAATCTGTTTTAAATTGTTTGGGGTATTTTAATTCTGTCTGGGCCAAAATAAAAATTAGAAAAAAAGGAGGGGCACAGAATTATCTTACGTGGGCTGGAGAATTAGATTCTTTGTGCTGGTTTGTTGCAAAACATTATTGGTAAGATTGTCGTATGAACACACAAGTTCCTTTTTACAGCCAGAATGAAGCAATTTGCAGTGCACCGTGGCTCCAAATCTTTTTTTTTTTTTCCATTTGTGGCTTTGTTTGTTCTTTTGGAATTTTGTAGAAGTCACCTTGCTGAATTTCGATTGGAAACAGAGGTGTAATTTCCTGCTTCTTCAGGAGACAGAAAAGCGGGGGGGGGGATAGCATTTATTTACATAAATATGTTTCTAAATACGTATTACGTTTTATATTTATTTTAAAAACAGATTTAAATTAAATTGTTTTCTACTGCCTCCAATGCAATTTGCACTTCGACAAGGGATTTGACATAGTAGATGCATTCATACAACTGGCTATGCTCAGCTGGACAATTAACCTTGGTTAGAGGGGTTTTTTTTTATTGTGGGAGAATGGCCCCAGAGTGGGGTGAGAATGGAGATTTTGCAATATCCTTCCCCTGCCACGCCCACCAAGCCACGCCATGCCCACCAAGCCATGCCCACAGAACCGGTAGTAAAAAAAACTGAACTCCACCATTGGGTTCCTCCAATTTGCTTTTCTAGGCCACTATGCTGAGCAAGTTGCAAGACAGGTAGTCCATAAAATATGAGTATAA
>JAWJVD010000117.1:92500-233424 GCA_038048745.1 Coluber constrictor foxii | reverse complement strand
CATAAATGCTGGGGAAAGGACCGAGGAGGGCAAAGAGTGACACGTAACATGGAGCCCATGACATGATGGATGTGTATGCATCAGGGACCGAGACACCAGTAGCAATTTAGGGCAGTGACTTCACCACGGTTGTGCCATATCAGTTGTGACACTTGCTTTTCAAGAGACATCCAGAGGGTGTGTGTGTGTGTGTCCGCCTTGGCAAGAGGGCGGAGGGCATGTCACAACGAAAGTCCCACCCCTCTTGTACACACAACAACATTCCACGCACATTTAAAGTGGGTTGGATTGCATCACAACATTCCGTCCAGGGCCTTCTCATACTTAGCACACTTTTCACAACTCTCAGGTCTTTTCTTCTTCTTTTTCTCTTCCTCCCCAAAAGATTTTCACTTTAGCCAACAAAAACCAGTGGGGCCTCCATGTTTCCCCCCCTCTTTTTTGGGCAACTTGGACATTTAATAGCAAAAGTTACAATTCCCATCGCTAACTCCTACAGTGCATTTTCTATTAAGTATTACCTCATAATTAAAAGTAATTTCTGTTTGTACGCATAGCTCTTTCTTGAAAGTATACAGGTAGTCCTTGACTTACAACAGCTCATTTAGTGACTTATGACCGTTTTTCACACGTATGACCATTGCAGCATCTCCATGGTCAGGGGGAATCAAAATTCAGAGGCTGATTCATACTTATGACGGTTACAGTGTCCCGGGATCACGCAATCCCCTTTTGCGATCGTCTGACAAGCCAAGCCAATGGGGAAGGCAGAATTTAACACTTGCAATGATTCACTTAACAACCGTGGCAAGAACGGTCGTAAAATGGGACCAAATTTCAAATTTCTAGGTTCTACCATATCACAAGATCTAAAATGGACAGCTAATATCAAAAACGTCCTCAAAAAAGCACAACAAAGAAGGTTCTTTCTGCGCCAACTCAGAAAGCTCAGACTGCCCAAGGAGCTGCTGATCCAGTTCTACAGAGGAATTATTGAGTCTGTCATCTGCACCTCTATAACTGTCTGGTTTGGTTCTGCAACCCAACAAGACAGACAGAGACTTCAGAGGATCATTAGAACTGCAGAAAAAACAATGGCTACCAACCTGCCTTCCACGGAGGGTCTGTATCCTGCACGAGTCAAAAAGAGGGCTGGGAAAATATCTACAGACCCCTCGCATCCTGGACATAAACTGTTTCAACTCCTACCCTCAAAATGACGCTATAGAGCACTGCACACCAGAACAACTCGACACAAGGACAGTTTTTCCCTGAACGCCATCACTCTGCTAAACAAATAATTCCCTCAACACTGTCAAACTATTTACTAAGTCTGCACTACTATTAATCTTCTCATTGTTCCCACCATCCATCTCCTCCCACTTATGACTGTATGATTGTAACCTTGTTGCTTGTATCATTTGTACCCTATGACTATCATTAAGTGTTGTACCTTATGATTCTTGACGAATGTATCTTTTCTTTTATGTACACTGAGAGCATATGCACCAAGACAAATTCCTTGTGTGTCCAGTCACACTTGGCCAATAAAGAATTCTATTCTGTTCTGTTCTGTTCTGTTCTGTTCTATTCACTTAACAATCAACTTAATAACCAATATTTAATGCATTTTAAATGTTTTTTTTAATGTTTGTATTATATGCAGAGGTGGGTTTCAGCAGGTTCTGACCAGTTCTGGAGAACCAGTAGCAGAAATTTTGAGTAGTTCGGAGAACCGGTAGTAAACATTCTGACTGGCCCCGCCCCCATCTATTCTCTGCCTCCCGAGTCCCAGCTGATCGGGAGGAAATGGGGATTTTGCAGTAATCTTCCGCTAGAGTCAGGTAGGAATGGAGATTTTACAGTATCCTTCCCCCAGAGTGGGATGGGAACAGAGATTTTACAGTATCCTTCCCCTGCCACGCCCACCAAGCCATGCCCACCAAGCCATGCCATGCCCACTAAGCCACACCCACAGAACCGGTAGTAAAAAAAATTGAAACCCACCACTGATTATATGTATTTTATCTTTTGGCTGTTCACCCCCCTGAGTCCTTCGGGAGTAGGGCGGTATATAAATTTAATAAATAATAATAACAATAACAACTCACTTAAACAACAGAAATTTTGGGCTCCTTTGTGGTTGTGAGTCGAGGGCCACCTGAAAAACGTCTTTCCTTCTTCATTACTTGCATAACTGGGCAGGACACGTTCCAATTAATCCAGAAAAAGAACTTCCTGTAAATACTTAGCTAACCTTTCCTACTGAAACTTTAAATTTATACAGAAAGGGGGAAAAAGGGGGGTTATACAACTTTGGAGAAATGTGCAGGGGGAGTCCAAAAAGCAGCAATGGATGGTTGGAAACCTGCCGTTGAAGGTTTGCACTTTTTTAAAAAAATTGTGTTGCACAACCATCACAACCATTTAAAAAGTGATAGCTGCCCTCCTGCCCTTTTAACCCTGCCATGGATGACTCCGCAAGGCCTTAAAATGAAGGGCACGCCTCAAAGTCACAAGCCGTAAAGTTTGCTCTTTGCAAAGGAGAACAAAGTTAACTCTTGTCTTGTTTAAGAATTTCCTGCTTCATTAAAACCACCAGATTCACACAAAATTCAAGACTTCGATCCTACCTCATTGCAGTTAAGCCGGTCGGTTACACCCTTCTCCACCCCGACGAAGGTGTTCCTTTATTTATTTATTAGTACGATTCTTCAACCTGAAATATTTCTTACCCACGGTGTACAATACAAGTTAAAGGAAGCATGTATTTTCCGTGGGGAGCAAGAGGAGGAGACCATGACGGACCTCCTCAAACGTGACTTGAGATTTTGTTAGTGGTTACTCAGAAAGAAAATAAAAAACATAGTTTCGGAGAAGAAGGTTAGAATTTTCTTGTCCAAAACTATGTAAGTAACAAAGCCTGCTGGCTGGGGGATTCTGGGAGATGAAGTCCATTTGTCTTGAGATTGAAGGAACCCAACCCTAGGGAATGCTGCCATCAAAGCAAAAACGCAAACCAGCATCTCCATGGCTTTACACGAGGCCATCCTATTTCCTCCTTCAAAACCAGAAATAAACCCCAACCCTAGCTTTTTCATGAGCTTACTTCCACAGAAAGTTCTTAGGAGCTTCCAATACTTAATATTGAACCTGCTGGCTACAAGCTGAAAAGAAATCCAGGATGAATCTGGGTGATACATTGAGAGAAACAGAAGGACAAGATAAAAAACATTATCTACATTTTGTGGGTGAGAGAGACTCCATGGTTCAGCAGAAGGATGATTTACTTGATCAAAATTAACTCAAAGCAAAACATCTGTGGAGCATCTCCGGAACCCATCGGCATTGACAAAATCCCCATCGGTCAATTGCAGAAGGCAGTTTTACTTGGAACAGCTGACATCCTGCTATGAAAACTTTAAGTCCATCAAACATCCACATCTACCTATCCCAGGTCCAGCTTGAACATCTGGCTGACTGTGCAATGAACTAATAATAATAATAATAATAATTATTATTATTATTATTTATTTATAAATTTATAAAATGAAAGTGCAGATCTTATGGGATTTTCAAATGGAGACGGATCGTCATTTGGAAAGTAATACGCTAGATATCACAGCTGTCGAAAACCAAAACATACAATTTATTGACATCGCGGTACCAGGAGATGCCAGAGTCAAAGAAAACAAAAAACTGGAAAAAAATCATGAAATATGTCCACCGAAACTACACGGCTATGGATGAAGCATGTAAGAGTGATATGCATTGTCATTGGGGCACTTGGTACCATGTCCAAGAATTTTATAAGATACATCAAGAAATTGCAGCTTCCTGCAATAACAGCAGCGGAACTGCAAAATAATGCGCTACTTGGAACATCTTAAGAAGATACTTGGTTGATACCTAGGACTCTGGCAGCAACCCGTATCAACCATTAGCACCAGTCAATCGTATTTGTGACGCATTTTTAAATGTTCAGTTGACTTGAGTTTCATGTTTAATGAATAAGAGATAATAATAATAATATCTATTTGAGTTAAGAGTGTTCAAAGAGTGTTCACCTAATGCCTTCTATTAGGAATTCCTAAAAATGACCCTATAAAAAGATGCCCAGTTTAATCTCCCCTTCTTGCTAAGAACTGCATCCGAAAACAGCTTCCCTCAAGGCGAGGCAGGGAGTCCACGAGAGTTATCCACTTTGAACCTGGGAAGTTTGCATTCACTCTTTAGGAACCCCCCCTCTCTTTCGGTCTCCGTTCCTTCCTGCCTCAAAAAGCAGCAGCAGAATTGTGATTCCTGTCGCTCGAAGGCCTACATCCAGGCTGATCAGAAGAAGAAGAAAAAGAGCCCCTGTTATTAATTAGCGCTGGAGGCAGAACTAATGAACGTAAAACAAGGCCGCCTATTCAACCGACACCTTGGGAGAAGGAAAAGGGGAGAGTTCCCACAGTATAGTCATAGCACGGAGTAAAGTAACCCCCCACCTCCGCAGACGTGCTTGGGGGCAAGGAAGCAAGCGAGGAATCCATTTCAGCTAAGCCCCCCAACCGCCCCCTGCAGCTCCTGGAAGATGACAATGCTTCCTAAAACCTCTCTCTGGGTTGTCACTTGAAAGCCACATTCCTACGGTAGGTACGCGTTCCAGGATCAAAAGATTTCATCGAAGAAAGACCGTCCCGAAGCAGAGAGGAATGGAGAAGGTTCAAAACTCGTCTGGAGAAAAGAAGAACCAGGGGTGACGTGATACCCCCCTGGACACGGTCTACTTTGAAGAGCTGCCACAAGGTCCACCTATTTGTCAAAGCACCAAAAGGCAGGACAAGAAACAATGGGTGGAAATTCATCAAGGAGAGAAGCAACTTGGAATTAAGGAGAAACTTCCTTACGGTGAGGACAATCAACTGGTGGAATAGTTTCCCTCCGGAAGTTGTGGGTGCTTCATCATTGGGTTTTCAAGAAGAGACTGGACAGCCAATTATCTGGTATAGACTGGCGACCCCCAGGGGGAGAGCCTTCTCTGTGGGGGCACCTGCCCTCTGGAATGATCTACCCCCTGGGATACGTAGGATTCCCGACCTGCGTACCTTTCACCGGGCCCTTAAGACTCGGCTATTTCAACAGGCTGGCCTGGCTTAACAAGAATCTGGATGGGGTATTTTAAACTTGTGGGTTTTTAACTGAAAGGGCCAAATTTATTTAATCTGTTTTAAATTGGTTTTTAAGTTTTGTGTCTCGTATTGTTTTATTATGGCTGTACACCGCCCTGAGTCCTTCGGGAGAAGGGCGGTGTAAAAATCTAATAAATGAACGAAAATGAAATGGGCTAGAGGGCGTCCAAGGTCCCTTCCCACTCTTATTCTGTGATACTATAGTGAAGAGCCAGTCTTAGAGTCTTAAAGGTGCTTTTTCAAGAGGCTTTCTGGTTTTTCTTGGAAGAAAAGTTCATTTGTCATCCATGAAGCTTCCTCAGCTCTGAATGGATGGTGGGGAATGGAAGGATTTATACTCCTTGCAGTATACGTCCAGGTCAGTGGTGAAATCTAAAATTTGGTACTACCTGTTCTGGGGCCGTGGCTTGGTATGTGTGTGGGGGTAATGTGACTGGGTGGGAGTGGCCAATTTTTATTTATTTTTTACTTTTAAAACCATTTTTTCTACAATCTCTTCGGAGAATAGAATAGAATAGAATAGAATAGAATAGAATAGAATAGAATAGAATAGAATAGAATAGAATAGAATAGAATAGAATAGAATAGAATAGAATAGCATAGCATAGCATAGCATAGGATAGGATAGGATAGGATAGGATAGGATAGGATAGGATAGGATAGGATAGGATAGGATAGGATAGGATAGGATAGGATAGAATAGAATTCTTTATTGGCCAAGTGGGATTGGACACACAAGGAATTTGTCTTGGTGCATACCCTCTGAATGCACTAAAATACCAAATTTGATGAGTTTCAAAGCAGTTGAGTAGTACCAAGGTACCACTATATATAGAAATGTACACTTATCTTCTGCTTATGGATCGTATGTGGCTCTTGACTTACTCATCCAAATATACTGATTTTTGACGCAATGCTGAAACGAAAATCTTTAAAATACTCGTTTATCTGGAACAAATGAACTACTCTTCTTGTAGGCGTGGCCAAACAAACCAGGAAACTTCCCTCTGTGGATTGTACTGGTTTGAATTGGGATTGCTGGTTTATGATTCTAGATTTTTAGGAGACGACCAACTCTAGGATCCCTGCTAGAACATAATACTAACTGAAACTTAAAGAGAGGTTTTCGGATTTATTTATAAAATCAGGACTTGATTTTTGAATTACTGTACATTTACAAAGTTTCCGTGGCTAATCATTAACTTCTTCCAAGCAGCTCTACTACCCCAATTCAATAGCTCTACAATCCATCTGGGGTTGCAACAATTGATTGATTGTAGTTGGCTTCTGGTCAACACTAGCCAAGATCAGCTCTTTGCTGCCACCTGCTGTGTTTTCCCGAATGTAGCTGGTCTTCATGGTTGGAAGAGACCAACATGAACCCATGGCTAGAGAGTTCACATTGGACGATTCATAATTCTAATTAAATGCGTCAGTGCGTTGGTGCTAGTTACACAGACAATTCAATTATCTGTTGTAGCAGTGTCAAAACATGCTAGGCTAAGCCAACATTACACATTCTTAATTTAACATGTGTTGGAAGCTTCTTGTCATCTCAAAATCAAATCAAATCAAATCAAATCAAATCAAATCAAATCAATCTTCATTATGGCTATAAAAAAGCAGGGTGCAATTTACTGGCTTTGACATAATCCAGACATTTCATTAGCCAAGAGAGAAGTGGATTTTCCGATTTTAGAAAACATCATATTTCTGCTTAAAATCCAGGAAAGTCTTGGTCTGCCAATGGGTTACACAACATTCTGCATTTAGGAAAGTTTTATTTTAAGTCAGGCCGGTCCTTTTCTCCCTGCAAATCCCATAATCATTTGGATGGGAATAATTTCCTCAGCATTACCACAGGTAAATAGCAAGTTTTCAACAACTTTGGACAACTTTCCTGCGATTGGCTGGGAATTTTCCTCCTGTCTGATTTAGCTGCAAGTCTGTCCTCATTCTAATGGACATCTTCAAATGAGCTCTCATGATCCTTTGGCCCCTGGATAACAGGGCTAAAGGCTCATGTTGGGGGGGCTTCCGGATATCGTTTTAAAGAAGTATATGGAGATTCTCCATCCTGCAGGTCACGGTTCTCCCAAAGGTGCTTTTTCAAGAGGCAACCGCTCTTTCTTGGTTTTTCCTTGAAGACGTTTTGCTTCTCATCCAAGAAGCTTCCTCCATTCTGAACTCAAGAACTGAAGAAGCTTCTTGGATGAGAAACGAAATGTCTTCAATGAAAAACAAGAAAGGTTTTTTTTGCCTCTTTGCCTCTTTTGGGAATGTTTTAAAGAGCAACTGTACCTACATTCTAAAAACGGTCGATCATAAAGGCTGGGGAGATTATTCGCTAAATTGACAAGCAGAACCAAGCAGAACACTTGGTTACATGGATTATGTGAGCACAACTAGTGTTCCCCTATTGTCTAGCCCAGGGGTGTCAAACTCAAGGCCTGCAGGCTGGATTCGGCCCACGATGTGGCCGGATCCAGCCTATGATGTGGTCGGATCCAACCCATAGGGCCATCCCGGTCTACCTGCGTGGCTTCGGCCCGGTCTACCCAATGCAAAGACGAAACATGCCAGCAGTTTGGGGAGTGGCGTCAAGCTGCCCATGTCCACTCAGTTGGCAGTGGTGGGTTGCCCCCAGTTTGGACTGGTTCACAAGCACTGGTAGTAAAAACAATGGGAGGCTCCACCCATGGACCTGGACGTTATCAGGAAGTTTCTGTGCATGCGCAGAAGTGCACAAGAGAGAAAGAGAGAGAGAAGCGAGCACAAACGTACGCGGTCCCGTTGCAAAGTGGTAGTAAAGGTATGTAGAACCCACACCTGCCAGTCGGCCATGCCCAGTGAGTGGTCAAGCTGGCCACGCCCACACAGTTGCCCACCCCCACCCCCTAAGGTCAACCACAGCCTTGATGTGGCTCTCAATGAAATTGAGTTTATAGGGGTGAAATGCTACCGGTTCGCTCCGGTTCGGGAGAATCGGTAGTGATAAAAGCTACCCGTTTGGGCGAACTGGTATTTCTGATGATCAGCTGTGCTGCGCGGTTTAGCTTTGCTAGAAAGCAGGAAGTCCTGCTTTCTTAGCGAAGTTAAATCGTGCGGCACAGCTGATCCCACCCCTCACTGTTCTACTTACCTTCCCAAGCTTCCTTTTGGCATGCAGGGCACATGCGCGGCCAGCAAACCGTAGCAAACCGGTTCAGATTTCACCACTGGTTTGACACCCCTGATCTAGCCAACACTGACCAGGTTCTAGCTTAACCGTTGCATAAAACAGGAAGAAGAAGAAACATCCAGAACTTGCCTTATAAATACAGGACTTGGCATTCAGGAAAAACAATTCAATGGTGGCATTGTCCTTCAGGTAAGAAATGCTCTCAATGTAGAACCTGGAAAACGAAAGAGACAAGTCAAATCAGCTCAGAAAAGAAACACGGCTGTTAAATAAATACAGGAGCCTTGATTCAATTTGTTTTTTGGTCTGGATGTGAGAAAAAAACAAAAAAAAAAGCAGAGCCTTCAGGGCCGAAGGAGGAAAAAAAAATCCTTTTTCTTTCTCGGCGATTGTGTTATGATTGTCGGCGAGATTTGTGGGTCCCCGAAGACACCATCGTTCAGCCTGGCAGATACGTGGCTGTCCCGGCCGATAGGAAAGGCATTAAAGCTTGTTTTATTTCACAGACGGATTGATAGCTCCATAAATATTTTAGAACTGGGCTTGTTTACTTTTTCCCAGCCGTGGTCCTTCAGGATTTGCACTGCCCGTCGGCGTCAAAACAAAGGATGCATCCTAAACTGAGAAATTGCAGCTTTTTCGAAAAGCTTTTGGGGGAAGAACGAAGGATGGACAATAGATGGGTGCTGGTTGGAAAGGAACAGCATTTTTTAAAAATGGGGTGCTGAATTGATCAAGGGCTGCATGATGTAGATAGATAGATAGATAGATAGATGACAATAGATAGACAGACAGACAGACAGAGAGGGACAAAGAAATAGATAGACAGAGATAGACAGAAATAGATAGACAGATAGACAGATAGAATAGATAGAATAGATAGAATAGGTAGGTAGGTAGGTAGGTAGTAGGTAGGTAAGTAGATAGATAGATAGATAGATAGATAGATAGATAGATAGATAGATAGATAGATAGATAGAGGAGTGGAGTGGAGTGGAGTGGAGTGGAGTGGAGTGGAGTGGAGTGGAATGGAATGGAATGGAATGGAATGGAATAGAATAGAATAGAATAGAATAGAATAGAATAGAATAGAACAGAACAGAACAGAACAGAACAGAACAGAACAGAATAGAATAGAATTCTTTATTGGCCAAGTGTGATTGGACACACAAGGAATTTGTCTTTGGTGCATAAGCTCCCAGTGTACACAGGGGAAGCTCCCAGCTTCCCCCATGGACTTTTTCTTCTCAGAAGATCGCAAAAGGGGATCACACGACACCCCAGGACACTGCGACCATCGTAAATATGAGTCAGTTGCCAAGTGCCCGAATTGTGACCACAGGGATTTTGCAACGGTCGTAAGTGTGAAAATGGTCATCAATCTCTTTTTTTCAGTCACTTGTAACTTCAAGCGGTCGCTAAATGAATTTGTTGTAAATCGAAGATTACCTGTATCATCATCATTCATCTTTTAACAATCCCATAATCTCTTGCGGGGCGGAGTTTGGGCAATTGAATGGAGCCGAGTGTTTACTGGCCGGATGCCCTTCCTGTCACCAATACGGAGTAACATAAGATATTAAAAAAAAACCCGCAAGTCTTTCCCAAGGAATCTTTGAATACTTTCTGATTTTTTTCTTACTCTTGCAATCTTTAATCTCCTTACCGACCCTTCTCACAACATCTGATTCATCTCTGTTATGTAGCTAGATTTAAACCTTGGGCTCTTCCTAAAAGCTTAGGAGAATGCTCACTACTTTAATGTGTATTTGATCTTCTTAACAAACCGTAGGCCGTTAACCTTCCGCCTTTTATTGATTAAGAACCTGATCGATCAGACCTCTACGCACTCATGCTGGTAATGTTTCTTTATGCTGCAGGACTTCAGTTGAAAATTGCTAATTTATAGAATAAATAGGGCTGTCCTAGAATCTCGCCGTGCACTTCATCACATAGATGGAAATAAAGTGACTCTCCTTCGGAATATCCATCCTCAAACTCAAATGTTCCTTAAAGCACTTCTTGCAATATTTAACTCACTAATAACACTCAACAAAAGAAGGAAGGCAGAAAAAGGCATTCGAATTAAAATGTTTTTTGGAACAATCAGTGGCCTGGGTGACATCTGTCCATAGATGGACAGAGAAGAGGTTTTAATTATGATATCTAAGGATTAGGATGAACATGATGAATATGGAAAAGCAAGGACATCAGCTTGGCAATCAAATGTAGGTTAGTCTACTCTGTTTTGTTCCCTGGAGCTAACTGTAGTTGTGAGAATGGGAACTTCAAGAGCCCTGGAGGCGCAGTGGTGAGAATGCAGTATTGCATGACAAACTCTGCCCACTGCCAGGAGTTCGATCCTGACCGGCTTAAGGTTGACTCAGCCTTCCGCCCTCCTGAAGTGGGTAAAATGAGGACCCAGATTGTTGGGGGCAAGAGGCTGACTCTGTAAACTGCTTAAAGAGGGCTGCAAAGCACTGTGAAGTGGTATATAAGTCTAAGGGCCATTGCCATTATCCTTCCTTCCTTCCTTCCTTCCTTCCTTCCTTCCTTCCTTCCTTCCTTCCTTCCTTCCTTCCTTCCTTCCTTCCTTCCTTCCCAAGTCTGCCCACTGCCAGCAGCTCGATCCTGATCAGCTGAAGGTTGTCTCAGCCTTCCATCCTTCCGAGATGGGTAAAATGAGGACCCAGATTGTTGGGGGCAAGAGGCTGACTCTGTAAACCGCTTAGACAGGGCTGTAAAGCACTGTGAAGCGGTATATAAGTGCTAATTGCTATTTAAAAAGAAAGACAGGAAGAAAACCGACTCTTTTGAGCTGTGACTCTGGAGAAGGCGCCTGCATGTTCCTTGGGCAGCAAAGGTGACTAACAAGGAAGTATTGGAGCACAATTCACAGGAAGGCAAAAATCACAAAACTGTATCTGACTTATTTTGGCCACGTCATGCAGGGGAATTCACTGGAGAAAGCAATTATGTTGGGAAGAGATAGCGGTAAAAGGAAATCAGACCACAATAGCTGGACACCTCTAAAACTGACACCAGACGGACCATAGAACAACTCAAAGAAGTGTGCAATATTTGAAAACGTGGCCCATACACGATGACTGAAAGAAAACCCCACCATGCTTTGAGAAAGAGTCTTGATGCCAATTTCCTAAAAGAATTATGTCTAAGAGTCAATTTGCCCGAATTATGCAGGGCGTGGCTAATGATAAAGGAAGTTAATGATGTATAGAGGGAAGCAAAAAATGAGAAATATATACTCCTCTTTGGATTGTGGATTTTCCAGCCGTAATCAGTATTGGCGACTGGGCCCGGGACTGGTTTGGGGGTGTGGCCAGCCAATGTTATTACCGGTTCTCGGAACTACTACAAATTTTTACTACCGGTTCTTGTGAATCGGTGCAAACCGGGAGCAACCCACCACTGGTCTGAAGGCAGAAGACCGGATGAGGTGAAGAAACTACTAAAATGTTCTTCCTTGCAAGAGAAAGTGAAAGAAAGAAAATGCTTCTGAGAAACAGCAGAGGGCAGTATTGCACTTCTTAAAATTCCGAGACTTTTGAAAACCATGGGATTTCTAGAAATAAGACCAGGAAATGATTGCAAAAATTTAAAAAAAAGGAAAAGAAAAAGAAATTGGTATAACACTCTCTCCTCCTCCCCCTTCTCTCTCAGCTTTGTTCAAAACGTTGGAATAAGTTCGAATGATGGAGCTTTACTGAAGATGTCTACTATTTCACTGAAACCCCCAAAATATCAGGTTTCCTCCAAGGTTAGGCCATTCAATACCCTCCAAATATTTTGGACGCAGTTCCCTCGCTTCTGCCATGTTGGGTGTTAAGTTAAACTGAATCTGTTGGAAACATCTCTAAGTCTTACGGCACTTTGGATTCAAAATAGAGAGTCACTTTGGTTTAATAATGAAGCGGCTCGTCTAGAAACCAGGAGACGTGAGTTCTAGTCGCTCCCTAGGAACAAAAGCTGGCTGGGCCAATCCCCAGGAGATGGTGAGTTCTAGTCCTGCCTTAGTCATGAAATTGGTGACTTTGGACCAATCAGCATGAGAGTTCTAGTTCCTTCCTTCCCTCCTTCCTCCTCCCTTTGCCTTTCCCTTCCTTCCTTCCTTCCTTCCTTCCTTCCTTCCTTCCTTCCTTCCTTCCTTCCTTCCTTCCTTCCTTCCTTCCTTCCTTCCTTCCTTCCTTCCTTCCTTCCTTTTTTTCTTTCTTTCTCTCTCCCTCCCTCTTTTATATTGAATGTTTTTGATTCTGTTGTTATTCTTTTATGCTTTTATCCATCCATCCTTCTTTCCTTCTTTTTTCTTTCTTACTCTCTCCCTCCCTCTCTCTCATTTACATTTGTTGGATGTTTTTGATTCTCCTACTATGTGGACACCTCGACTGTCCCTTCCCTTCCCTTCCCTTCCCTTCCATTCCCTTCCCTTCCCTTCCCTTCCCTTCCCTTCCCTTTCCCTTCCCTCTTCCTCGTTTCCTTTCCTTCTCTTTCTCTTTCTCTTTCTCTTTCTCTTTCTCTTTCTCTTTCTCTTTCTCTTTCTCTTTCTCTTTCTCTTTCCCTTTCCCTTTCCCTTCCTTTCCTTTCCTTTCCTTTCCTTTCCTTTCCCTTCCCACTTCCTCCTTTCCTTTCCTTTCCTTCCCTTCCCTTCCCTTTCCTTTCCCTCTTCCTCCTTTCCTTTCCTTTCCTTTCCTTTCCTTTCCTTTCCTTTCCTTTCCTTTCCTTTCCTTTCCTTTCCTTTCCTTCCCTTCCCTTCCCTTCCCTTCCCTTCCCTTTCCCTTCCCTCTTCCTCGTTTCCTTTCCTTCTCTTTCTCTTTCTCTTTCTCTTTCTCTTTCCCTTTCCCTTCCTTTCCTTTCCTTTCCTTTCCTTTCCTTTCCTTTCCTTTCCTTTCCTTTCCTTTCCCTTCCCACTTCCTCCTTTCCTTTCCTTTCCTTCCCTTCCCTTTCCTTTCCCTCTTCCTCCTTTCCTTTCCTTTCCTTTCCTTTCCTTTCCTTTCCTTTCCTTTCCTTTCCTTTCCTTTCCTTTTTGTGTTTACTGTGTCTTAGAACCCATTTCTGTGGTTGTGACTCTTCTCACTTACACACCAGTGATTAAACTAGGGTCTTGTCCATTTCATGCAGAACTCTTTCCAAACCAGGGATCTGCTATGATGATGACAAAACTATCAGCAGAGTTGGGATTTAAAAAATAAAAATCACCTCTCTCTTTACAAAACAGATAAAAAGTGTGCAGTGACTTTTGTGATGACTTCCTGAATCCTGCTTGGTAGTCAACATCTGATACTCAATGAGGCCTCAGGGCAATAGATGAAATAATAAAATCCATGAATAAGATGATTTGGAAAGATGACTTGTCAAAAAACCTCACCTGACACAGAAGTATAAAACAACCAATCCAGATTTTTTGGGGAAATCATGTTCCAGCACTCGGCGGTCCAACTGAAGCCAGTTCAAATGGCCCCTGGTTAAACAACACACACACAGAGAGAAAAGAGATTAGAACATTAAACCATTTTATGTCATTTTATATCATTGCATTGCATTGACCAAAGTCACCTCATAAGGGAAGATGAACAGCATAAAAATTGAATGAATGAATGAATGAATGAATGAATGAATTAACCAACCAACCAATCGTGTTACTTCTACTCTGCCACTCCTACAGGAACTTAAGCATATCTGGTTCTTTCCTCCACTATTTTTAAATCTTTGGTTTAAAAATTAAAGCAAAGATGAAATTAATTAATTAAACCTTCTGAGGAAGGTTAGATTGAGAGACAATGACTGACCCCAAAGCTGATGAGATGACTCCTTGAACGAGGACTTGAACTGGGGTCTCCTTAGACCTAGTCAATCACCTCAATTGTTACTGCCTCTCTAACAAACACTTCATCTGGTTCAGTTTCTTTAACTTAAACCTTTCCAGGTGTGTGGGACCCCAACTCCCATACTTCTTAGACAATGAGGTTAAGAACCATGGGAGTTGAAGATCAACACATCAGGAAGGTCTGAGAGGAAAAGGAAAACTGGTTTGCAACTGTCAAGTGTAAGAAGTTCAAGAAAAATGAAATCCCAGGGCATTGAGGGATAAACGTTGTAGATTCTTGGGGATGGCTGTGGTATCACTTCAAGCTCAGATGTTTAACACAGAAAGTTCAACCTGTCAAGGCAAGAACTGGAGATGGAGAAGGAGAAAATGGTGAGGAGAAGGGATAAGAACTGGGGTCCTTCTTTGCTCTCCTGACCATCCTTTGCGGGACGCGATAATTGAAAGTCTGCCGGTTTTATTTATTAAACACGGTTAATGTCAGGAGTTTATACAAGGGCTGCAAGATTCCTCCACAGGCTAAAACATGGCCAAACAACGTCTCAGACATTTTATTTGCCACCCGGTATGTCTGGAACAGCCTTGCAAATAAACTCTGTCAAATTGGCTTTTGAGAGCTTTGGGAAAACACAGCTGCTCCTCTCTTGCACGCTTGTTCACACTCCGAGTAAGCAGCAGTTACTACGGGCTGCTCCCAGAGACGCTCTCTGGAGGCATTTCTTTTGATTAAGCTGGAAGTATCTCTTGGATGGCGTAGAGCAGTGTTTCTCAACTTTGGAAGCTTGAAGATGGGTGGACTTCAACTCCCAGAATCCCCCAGAGTGGGGGATTCTGGGAGTTGAAGTCCACCCATCTTCAAGCTTCCAAGGTTGAGAAACATTGTCATAGAGAGTTTGGGTGAGTTCTTGACTTTTGACGTTCTCAAGGCCCTTCTGATCCCACCCTCAAAGAAACTGGATCTGCAAACGATACTCCCACTTTGGCTGAAAAGGACAGTGATGTGTTTGCAGATATCGGGCGTTTTACCATTTATGATCAATTTTACAATTTAAAAACAAAAAACAAAAGAAAACGGCAGCCATAATCTTGACAATTAATGTAAAATACCAAGTGGGGGAATCACTATGGCTGAAACAAGCTCACAAAAGAGGGAGGATCTTCTTATAAGATCGACCCCCAAAATATGAACAATGAGAGAGAGGGGGGGGAGGGAGAGAGAGAGAGAGAGAGGGAGAATGACAGACAGACAATGACAGAATAACATAATTGGAAAGGACCTTTGAGGTCATCTAGTCCAACCCCCCTGCCCAAGCAGGAGAAAATGGTTGTCCAACCTCTTAAAAACCTCCAGTCTTCAACTTCTGGAGGCAAGTCATCCCACTGATTTAATTGTTCTAACAGCAAACAAGATCATTTGATTTTGGCTCCTAAACTTCATCAGTGTCTGCTTCAGCTTGGACTATGGAAAAATCTCCGATGAGATACTTTCCTTATTTCTCCACTGTCTGATGGTGTCCCCCACGCCCCCTCGCCAGTAATTCCATTTTGATTATTTCGACCTCATGACGCTACCAGTGGGAAAAATCTCTGTTCAAATAGTGACTCTTAGAAGGAGAGCGCTTGGCATGGATTTGGCCATGGGTGATCTGTCCCCCCCCTTCAGAGACCCACAAAAACACAGCCAGCCGAGGGTTAATAATCACTTGGCACACTCCGCAGTTCTTATCTCAACCTTGGCAGCGATATGCACACCGTCTGCCAAGGACTTTATTGGTTTACACAAACAAGCAAATCTCCTACGTAGCTTTGCCGTTCATCTAGCTTCCAAGACTACGAGGTTGCTCCGTTTGTTTAGCTTTGTTCGTCACGAACTTCGTAACCCACCGTACTGTCTTATATACATATGCTTCTGGGTGTGGTCCAGTGAGTCATTGATCCCATGACTCCAATCCAATGACTCAGCATTTCCTCATACGTCTCAGCTGCAGTACCCTTTTCTCTCGCCTTCTTTGGCGTGCGTCCAGGAATGACGTCTCTCCCTCACTCTCATCTGAGGCACCTGTTTCCCCACTACTTGGCTCTCTTTCAGCTGGCACCTGAGCCGGTGCCAGAGGGGGAGGGCTGGGAGATCTGGCTGGCTCCTCTTCCTCCTGCTCAGAGCTGCCTTCCTCCAAAGGGATAGGCTCAGAGGACGGGGCCACAACAATGGGTTACAAGATTAGAGATCTGCCCAACCCAGTAAGGCCTCTACAGTTTCATGTAGCCATGTGGCCAAAGTCCCTTTAAAGAAACCAAACCAATATTATTGTTTGATCTTTGTCTTGGACTATCATCAGAATAAGCACCGTGCTCTTGGACTCAGAAATTGGGATGATTTAGTATATGGATTGTCCTTTGCTGCTGGGTGAGATAGGCCATTGTAAAAACGGCATTAGAGAGAGAGAGAGATGCACAACATATATGCTAGATGGTCCTTCTTCTTGGCATCTTCTCCATCTTATCAAGGGGAGTTGGGTCTAGGACCCAAACATCAACAGGTAATTAGGAAGGTGAGTCTATCTAGTTGACCTTGAACACAGAAGATAGAATAGCAAGAGTTGGAAGGGACATTGGAGGTCTTCTAATCCAACCTCCAACTCAAGCAGGAGACCCTCTACCACAGAGGTCTTCAAACTTGGCAGCTTTAAGATTTGTGGACTTCAACTCCCAAACTTGAACTGACCATACCTCAAAGGGGATCTTGGCTCCCTCTAGGAATTCTGGGAGTTGAAGTCCACAAGTCTTAAAGCTGCCAAGTTTGAGGACTTCTGGTCTCTACCATTTCACATAAATGGTTGTTCAGTCTCTTCTTAAAAAACCTCACAACTTCTGAAGGCAAGCTATTCCCTTGGTTGATCGGTCTCACAGGTTATAAAGCGAAGGTTGGAGACTGGCCGATAGTTATTAAGTGAGTCTGGATCCAGGGTAGGCTTCTTGAGGAGGGAATCGAACCACCACCTCCTTAAGAGAGGCGGGGACGACTTCCTCTGTCAAAGAAGTGTTGACAATAGCCTGGATCCAGTCTCCAGTCACCTCCCGGGCAGCTGAAACAAACCATGAGGGACACGGATCCAACAAACACGTGGAGACACCCGGTCTGCCCATAATCCTGTCCACTTCGTCAACGGAAACAGGGTCAAACTTAACCCAGATACTACTCCCAAGACTTGCCCCAGTCTCCTGGATAGATTCTGCCCAGTCAGAGTCCAAACCGATCCGGATCTGAGTGATTTTATCTTGCAGAAACTGTACAAAATCCTCAGCTCTGCCCTGTAAGGGGTCTTCCCTCACTCCCTGATTGAGGAGAGATCACTCTGAACAGAGCTGCTGGGCCGTTTTCTGCAGATGCAATGAGAGCAGCGAAATGATCCCGCTTTGCCGCTTCCATCGCCAAAAGATAAGACCTAATATAGGTTCTTAACTGTGTTCGATCAGATTCGGATCAGGAGGACCTCCATCACTCCTCTAGGCGTCTTTTCCGTACTCTTTCCGTACAGAGACACGTTTGTTTGGGAATACTTATGCCATTATTTGTTCTATGCATAGGACTATTTGAACCTTCTGGAGATCTAAAACTTTAAATAACCCGATGTAGACGCTGAAACAAAATAGCTGAGATGTTTTTGCTCATGCGAAAAACACCCATTTTTTTCAAAAACACAACTCCTGAGTGGGCTTTAACTGTGCCGTATAATCATCCAAAGCGGAGATCTTCCAGAAGATCAAGAGGATATAAATATTTATGGAACTAAATACATAAACATGAACAAAGGTGAGCAGGCTGACAAGGATAATTCTTGAAGAATTAATTTGATTTCTTCGGTGCTTCAATTTTAAGCATGCTGGATTTAACACCATCGTACGTTTTCTCCTCTCCATACATGTAGCATAAATCAGTTCTGTTGTATGTCAAAGAACTTTTCAAAAGCGTGTGACAATTTAATTTTGGCCACCCTAGATGAAGGGATGGCTCTCCATGATCAAAATTATGCTCCTGGTGGAAAACATGCTCCTATCAGATTATTTTGCGAGTCTGATATCCTGGGCTAGGTAAATTAATGAATGGAAATCCTACATAAAAGTCATTTTTAACTTCTGTAAATTACTCTTGCAAAATTTTCCTCCAGAGCTGAAGAATCACCTTTATATGGTTTAGAATAGCAGAAAACAGCATGTTACTCATTTCCTTTCAACGCAGGCTAAACCAGGGGTCTGCAACCTTAAACACTCAAAGAGCCATTTGGACCCATTTCTTACAGAAAACACCTGGAGCCACAAAACTTGAGTGGGTGTGGCCAACTTGACGTCACTCACTCCCACCCCGTCACATGACTGTTTCTCTCTGTCTCTTTCTGTCTCTGTTTCTCATGTCCTCTCTCTCTTTCCCCTCCTCTCTCTCTTTCTGTCTCTGTCTCTGTCTCTCTCTGTCTCTGTCTCTCTCTCTCTCTCTGTCTCTTTGTCTCCATCTCTGTCTCTGTCTCTGTCTCTCTCTCTCTCTCTCTCTGTCTGTCTCTTTGCCTCCGTCTCTGTCTCTTTCTCTGTCTCTCTCTCTCTCTGTCTCTCTCTCTGTCTCTTTGTCTCTCTTTCAGAGGGCTGAAAGAGCCGCATTTGGCTCCAGAGCCGTGGGTTGCTGACACCTGGGCTAAACCAACAATCCCAATTCTGGTAGCCTCTTGATATTGGAGCAGAAACAGCTGGGCAGCAGGACATCAAACTTAGGAAGTCATAACATCAGGAGTACCTTTTCTGATGAACTAATTTTATTACAAAAAAAAAGGCATTTTCACGAAGGTCTTGAGCTACATGAAAATAGATGCCTTTTAATAAAAGCTGGGGTTGGAAAATGGACAATGAATCAAGTTGAAAGTCAATTGGAACCGATTTAATAGATGTGGGTTTAGATGTTTTAAAATCAACGTTCATCTTTTTAACATGGGTAAGTAAATTTAGTCTCCTTCAAGTCACAATGGATTCCTAGGGATTTCATGAATGTGGTTTCCTTGGCAACAGTACAGAAGTGGTCTCACACTGTCTTCCTTGGACTTATTTTTATGACTTTCCAGAGTTATAGCCTTATAATTTCTATCCAGGTATTATCCTGGTTAATTTCGGAACCAAACAAGGTCAGCCAGATGTGGTGACCTTCTGAATCCAGAGGATTTAAGGAAACAATATTTTTCTTGTTTACAAAATTCTGTAACATACCTGGAACCACTAAGGTTACTATCACTTCTCTAATTGCTTGCACAACAAAGTCTATAAGTGTGCTTCTGCTCCTTTAACACTTTCTGTCTCTTATGCATACTGAAAATTTTAGCCTCAACCTCCAATCAGCGCTATCATCTATCTATCTATCTATCTATCTATCTATCTATCTATCTATCTATCTATCTATCTATCTATCTATCATCTATCTATCTATCCCTCTATCTACCATCTATCTATCTACATCTATTTACCATCCATCCATCCATGTCTCTCTCTCTCATCTCTCTCATCTGTCTGTCTGCCTGCCTGTCTATCTATCTATTCTATCTATCCCTCTAGCTACCATCTATCTATCTACATCTATTTATCTACCATCCATCCATCCATCCATCCATCCATCCACGTCTCTCTCTTATCTATCTATCTATCTATCTATCTATCTATCTATCTATCTATCTATCTATCTATCTATCTATCTATCTATCCATCCATCCATCCATCCATCCATCCATCTATCCATCCACATCTCTCTCTCATCTCTCTCTCATCTGTCTTTCTGTCTGTTTGTCTGTCTATCTGTCTCATTTCTATCTACTGTTTGTATCTGTCTATCGTTTATCATCTATCTATCTATCTATCTATCTATCTATCTATCTATCTATCTATCTATCTATCTATCTATCTATCCCTTTATCTACCATTCATCCATCCATCCGCATGGCTTCCTGCTTCCCATTTCTAAAGCTTCCCCAGGCAGTTTCTGCAAAAGGCATTAAAACATTCCAAATAATCCCTCTATAGCAGTGGTGGGTTGCTACCGCTTCGCACAGGATCGGGCGAACTGGTAGCGGCGGTGGCGGGAAGCTCCTCCCACCCACCTGGATGCTTCTTGCACCCCTGCTTCTGCGCTCCACCCGGGTGCTTCGTGTGCCGTGCACACACGAGTGAACTGGTAGCGACGGGATTTGGAACTCGCCCCTGATCTGTAGTCTCTTTTTTTAAATAAAAAATGCATAATAATAAACAAAGGTCAACTGCACTTGAAAGGAAGCCAGATTTAGACTCCTCTCCGAGAGCAAAGACTATTTGTCTGCCTTTCTAAAGCAGCGTTTTCATGCTGCGTATCCAGCAAGTTTATCGATCCGCAATATACACGCTTCCGTGGGTGTTGTTGCTAATAATCTTCTAATATAATTAGGAATCTGTTGCATGTCCAGGAACAATGAGATTCCATCTGCCTGGTTGTTTCCCCCGCAGAGGATATAAATCTTCCCCCTTTAATTGGCCTGGGTCCCTTCTCGAGCTCTTCAAATCTGCCACAGGTCACTGGCTCTCCCCTCAAGACAGCTGAAGGCAGAACGGCTTCTCCAGAACATCTCTGATCCTTGTCCTGAGTGACAGGGAGTCCTAATTGATGAATGGACTCCACAGTTTAATAGACTGCTTCCAGAAATTCCAATTTTTCGCTAGCAGGTGTGTGTGGACGCAAACAAAGCTATGCACGGATACATACACCCAATTATTCTATTAAGGGGCTCCTGGGTGCTCTCTGAGCTTGGTGATTTTTTTTTTTAATTTGATTTATATGCCGCCCTTCTCCGGAGACTCAGGGCGGCTTAGAGTGCGTTAAGCAATAGCCTTCATACTTTTGTATATTTATATTTATACAAAGTCAGCTTATTGCCCCCAACTAACTGGGTCCTCAATTTACCCACCTTATAAAGGATGGAAGGCTGAGTCGACCTTGAGCCTGCCTGGGATTGAACTCACAAGTAATTGCAGCAGCTGGATCTTAAATGCTGCCTTTGTAGGAGGCATGACTCCCCTACGCTACTCAGGCTCCTTTTTTCTTGCAGATGTTCCATGACCCAACTTGGTAACAACCTCAGTGCTAGAAGGGAGTGGGGTTTGTGAAGGAGGAGGAGGAGGAGGAGGAGGAGGAGGAGGAGGAGGAGGAGGAGGAGGAGGAGGAGGAGCAGGAGGACTGTGGAGGAAACCACCAAGCTCAGAGAGCACAAGGAACCTTCAGGTCAACCCTGAGCTACAATTATTCTCTAATTATTCTATTGTTTTATAACAGTTATTTCTGAGTTCTGGTTTTATCCTTGAGCATCAACATCTATTGTGTAAGGCCAAACTTTAGGAATCAGCAAAATTTTGCCACGGACAAAAACAGTTAAGGGTTTTGAGGCTGCTAATTACATATTGATTATTTCCTCGCTGTTTTTGTTCTACTTGCCACTTGATCAATGACTAACTAGGGATGCTTTCACTCATGAAGAGACCACTTTGCAAAGAAAAGACAAAGAGAGAGAGATACTATTATCTTAAGAAAGAAATGGTTTTGGGTTTTTTTTTTTTGGGGTATAGCCATTTAAAGTCATTTTTCATATTCCCCATTTAGCTATACAGGTAGTCCTGCACTTATGACCATAACTGAGCCCAAAATTTATGTTTCTCAGTGAGAAATTTAAGCAAGGTTTGTCCCGTTTTACAACTTTTCTCGCCATGGGTGTTAAGTGAATCACGGCGGTTGTTAAAATTAATCACAGGGTTGTTCAATGAATCTGGCCTCCTCGTTGACTTTGCTCGTCAGAAGGTCAAAAAAAGGGGATCACGTGACCGTCATAAATATGAGTCAGTGGCCAAGCGTCTGAGGACCCCTTGAGTGCTGTGATGAAGTATAGACACACATGAGATTTCAATACTTTGAATTGAAATACGGTCTTCGTGGTTGCAGGAAAAATTTAAAGTGGAGAACAACTTCCCACCTCTGTCCTGCAGTATCTTGGTTTTTTAACTTACTTAATTTTGGTTTATTTAATATTGTTTATTTATTCAATTTCTATAGTGTAGAATGTTTAATGCTTCTCTTTTTATGAGGTTTCTGAGCCAGCCAGCATCTCTGTTAGTGAGCGGGTGGCCTATACATTTCATAAATACCAAATAAAATAAAAATCTATGCAGATTTCTTCAAAGGTGGGCATTATTTTGTTCCACCGAGCACCCAAGGGTGTTGTTTTTCCAAAAAACAACTGGAGTTTCATGGTTTTTTTCCCCCTTTGAAAACATTTTGCTTCCCATCCAAGAAGCTTCTTTAATTCTGGCTGAATGGTGAGGAATTGCAGACATCTGGTTGTTAGCACTCTGAACATGAATGAACAAAGCATATAAATCCTTCTGTTTTCCACTATTCAGCCAGAACTGAAGAATCTTCTTGGATGAGAAGTGAAACATTTTCAAGGGAAAAAAAACAAGAAAGCCTTTTGGAAAAAGCACCTTTGACAGCAGCGAGAATTGTATTTGCACAATACTGGAAAAATGGGAACACCCTACCAGATGAAAATATAACTCGGAAAATATTGGATTGCGCAGAGATGGATACATAAAATAAAATATAAGATGTTTTATAATATATGATAAATAATATAAGATAAAGGAGATACAGAGTACTATTTAAAGTGGAATAGGTTTTATCAATGGTTAGAGATAAGAGGCAAAAATTAGATGACGAAAGAGTATTGTTATGTTTGAGTAAAATATGAATGTTGTTTATAACTAAGTATGCTAATACAATTGATATAATCGTAAATAAGTTAATGCAATTATAAATATGGTTATAATCATTGTCTGTACTACTAATATTACTATCAGTATATTTATTACTTAATTTTCCCCCCTCTTCCAAACAACACACTTTATTCAAAATACATATATATATAAATTAAAAAAAGAACTTGATTTAAAAAAAAACCCAAGAAGATTCAGGTGCCTTTTGGAAAAAGCATCTTTGGGGGACAACCCTGATTGAGAATCTCCAGAGACATTAATCCACGGAGCAATTTTTCCAGCAAGCAAACCCTTCCTTGATCTCCCAAACGGTTGGCCCTTGATCTTCGGACACTTACGTCTCATCAGTGAAGGCAATTCCGAAATATTCCTTTTCTTTCAGATTGAAGTGGGATGCTACCAGATCTAGCAGCTCCTTGGATAAAAGCTTGGGCTGAAAGAGAGAGACAACAAAGAACACGCTCAGACAGATAGCAGCATGATGGGGAAGGGAGGGGGGAGGTTCAAACAAGGGATGGGGGGACGGGACTCGTGTCTTCTGGTGGGTCAATCAACAGGACATGCGCAGAGTGACAGCGACATTGGCCAGAGCTGATGACACAGATTGGTTTGAGTGAGGCCCCCCCAGAGACATTCATCGATCGCAATGCTTGAGCCATGCACCTCACAATGCCTGGTGTTTCCCGTCCTTCGAGAAGCCTTCAAGAATGACATTTGGTTTCTACCGTTAAGCCTGTGCACGTGCACACACATGCACATGTGATATGGAGTGTAAGAGGCATGACGGAGAGAGCCAGCTGATCTTCTCCCATAAAAATTTGTAACCTCCTGAACGACAAACGTCCACCGATGTTAGTAAATGGAGAAACTCCTAAAGCTAGGCGGGGCATTACCAACCCATGCCACCTTCACATCTCAAAAGTCATAATTTCCCCCCAACAAATAGCTTTTTAATCTGTCATTTATATCAGGTTGAACTAGGTGGACACACCAACAAATAAATGGTGATCCCAAATGATGCTAAGAATCAAGTATGTTTCAATACTTGACTAACTCAGGACTAACTCAGTTTTGGGCTATGAGTTGAAGAGGTGACCTTTGAAGACATCACCTCAATTCAGACCTTCTTTCTGCCTTGCCCTCCTCATTCCATCTTGGTGCCTCCAAGTGGAGATTGAAGTGGGTTGACTTGATTTGGTTGGCCTCCCTCCAGAGCGGGAAAAAGGCCTCTACATTCCTAGGAGCCTGTTTTAAATTAGGAGGAGACCCAGTTTCAAATCAGGGCTTCGCTTCAGAGAGACTCTGGGATGAAAGCTTTGTCCAACTAGGTGTCCCAAAGATGCTTTTTCAGGAGGCACCTGGACTTTCTGTTTTTTCTTTGAAGATGTTTCGCTTCTCAGGCAAGAAGCTTCTTCAGCTCTTGAAGACCTCCCTTTGAAGAAGAAGCTGAAGAAGCTTCAGAGCTGAAGAAGCTTCTTGCCTGAGAAGCAAAACGTCTTCAAAGGAAAACCAGGAAGTCCAGTTGCCTCTTGAAAAAAGCTCCTTTGGGACAACCATGACCTGGATGACAGAGAATCTCCATAGACATGTCCAACCAGGTGTTTCTTTGAAGCCTCACGTGGCCTCCATGAATAAGCAGCAAACAATCTGTTTTGGTTGATTGCTAGTCCATTGGAGAAACCCAACAATTCCAGGGAAAGCCACTGAAGAGAAGAAGGACTACTGAGGCAAAATATTTGGAAGACAGCCTTCACTTGCTAGGGTGATTTTCTTGAATAATTGAACAAGTTCACATCAATGAGTTCTTATTAGATGGAGACGATGCGTAGATAAGTGTAGAATGGGAATAACTTGCCCAACTGCATCCCCAATGAGGTATGTTGAGCTACAATTCCCACACAAGGCCAAGAAACTGGAGATAGAAAAGTCCACTTGCAGACTATCTTCACTTTACCAAAACTTTACTCGCAAGGAACAGACCTGGTTCTTGAAATAGAGCAATTTGGTTTTCTTAAGAGGTAGAGAATCCACCACTATCATCACCGTGACCTTCACTAGCCTGGCTCTACCACAGGAATACACAACTGATGTTCTCAAAGGTAAGACAGATTCCATGAGCTAGTACACCTGTATGACAATGGCAAGGGATTGTGAGATTTGCGGTCCAAAACTACCAGCTTGCTTACCGTAGCTCCCCAGTGCGTAAGTGAACTGCAATACAAAAATGTGTACAGTTACTGTGAGCAGACCAATCATGACCTACAATGACCGCAATGAAGTCAGATGACCAATCTGACCAATCTCGTGACCAATCAGGATAGATTTCGTTGACCAATCAGGATAGAGTTTGAAAATATGTGAGCGTCCTCTCCATATCTAAAGGAAACTATCTTCTGACAGTTACTGCATGAGTTAGTTAGGAAGAAGAAAAGTGCGGTTAGCTAAAGGGTTAAGTTATTTGAAGAACTTCCTGGTTGTAATTCAACATTAACTGCGGCGGTCTTGTAGATACTTACCGCTGATCATTAAATTAGGACAGACTTTTAACTAAAGACACAAAGGAGCCCAGCCACCAGTTGTCATCATTGTGCAAAATTAAAACTCTTTCTTGAGTTGACTTGGCAACAGGATGGAAATACCTTCTCCCTGTCTTCTGTAGAAATGTCCCTTTGATTTCCCAGGCTAACATATAGATACAGGAAGTCCTTGACTTACAACCGTTCGTTTAGTGGCCATTAAAAGTTACAACGGCACTCAAATTCAGGACCAGTTTTCACACTTACGACCATTGAAGCATCCTCATGGTCATGTGATCAAAATTCAGACTTTTGGCAACTGGGTTTTTATTTATGACTTTTTGTCCCAAGATCATGGAATCCCCTTTTGCGAACTTCTGACAAGTCAAGTCAAGGGAGAAATTGTATCCAAATAACAATCACGTTATCCACTTAACATTTGCAGTCATTCGCTTAACCACGTGGCAAGAAAGGTAAAAAGGGGTAAAACACATTTTTAACGAACATTTCATTTAGCAAAATAAACTTTGGATTCAGCTGCGGTTGTAACTCGAGGTTTTCCGGTATTAAGGAAGCATTATCTCTATACGATGCTGGAGAGGTTGCAGCTATTGTGATGTGTTAGGACATCAGAACCCAGGAGCAGCAGCTGCCTGGAGAAACATGGTGCCTCCCGGGATCATCACAAGTCAAATCAGCGCAAAGTACAGAAGCTATAATGGCCATAAGTGTGAAAAGTGACCATCGGTCACTGTTTTCATTGCCGTTGTAACTTTCAACGATCATTAAACGAACCGTTGCAAGTGGAGGACTACCTGTATAAGCAAGGAGAACCCAGTCTAAAGGGGTTCGGAGAAGAACAACAGATGGGAGGGAGCCAGGTTAATATAGTGTCTGGAGGAGAATTAAAACCACAAAGTTAAATCCTGCTGGTCGTATGGCCCAAGCTTCACTCTGAGCTTTCTTTGCAAATGTTGAAAGTTGTTGGGCTCCTGATTTAAGGATTTCTGCTAGGACTGATTTGTGTTTTTAGAGAATTAATTTGCTGGACCAACAAGACTGACTTCTCCTTCTGTTTCTCTTCCAGAATCAATACAGCTTTCTACTCCCGCTGTTTTATAAGGGTGTTGTGGCCCACCAGCGGCCTGCGCGGATTGTGGCTGATCCCGATGACGAGGAGGCTGGTGTGGTGTCACGCCAGCAGCCTGCGCTCACCTCAGACAGCAAAGAGGCTGAAGAGGATGTGGTACCAGAGGCAGAGACTCAGCCAGGACCTTCAGAACCTCCAGAGGCTCCTTCAAGTGGAGAGAGTGAAGTGGAGGAGCCTCTTCTCAATGCTCGAGCACACAGGGCTGCTAAAAGGCAGGAGTGGCTACTCAGGAGAAGGAGGTCTCCTCGAGAGTAAGGCTTGAGGATAATTGGCCACTCCCTTAGCCTATTTAAGTCACACACAGTTAGTAATTTCTTGCTGGAAACAACTTGTAATTATCATCAGAGCATTTTTGGAAAAGTCTTATCGTATCTTGCTTTCTGGGCTGGTTGCCAACTTTTGCCAGACTTTGGTTTATCCTTGTTACTTAATAAATTTGATAAGGACCATTGGTATGTATCTATATCGGGGTGAAATGCTCCCAGTTCGGACCGGCTCGGGAGAATAGGTAGCGATGACAGCGGGCAGTTCGGAGAACCAGTAGCAAAAATCCCTGCCCCCACCCCCCATGCCCAACTGAGCACCACGATCATCAGAGCCTTTTCTTTTAAATGGCTCTGACGAGCCAAGCTCTGACGATCCCAGCTGAGTTGCCTGCCATTCAGGGCGGGGGCGGAGAGGGGCAGGGGGCAGAACTGGTTTGGTGACATCATATCATCAGCGCTACCAGCTCGGTGGAACCGGGCGGAACCTACCACTGGCTCTGACAGAATGGTGAAAGATGGAAGGATTTATATTCCTAGCAGTCCTCTGGTCATTAGTACTCTCTCTGAGAATCATTGTGCCACTTGGAGGTTTATCTGTGCCCTCAGGGTCATCTGAGTAGTGGAAATGGGTGTGGAACCTTCTTGGAACTTCTGAAAGGTCTGCAGTTCTAGTACTTTTGGAGGACATCAGTTACAGTAAGCTCAGAAACCGCCAAATCAACAAAAGAAAAACAAACAAACAAAAAGTTTCTTTCTAAAAGGCAACAACGGGACTTCAGAACTGAAGAAACTGCTTGGAATGAGACGTGAGACATTTTCAAAGGAAAAATAATCAAGACGCTTAGTTTTTGGAAAAAAGCACCTTTGGGACAACCGTGACCTGGATGAGAATCTCCACAGCACAAAATATCCTAAGATGATCCTTGTGGAGAGGAAGAAGTCATTTTATATCTCTGATATACTGAAAGGTGAAGATGAGAGAAGATCTTCTTTCATTGATGAATGTATTTTTATGTACGCTGAGAACCTATGCACCGAAGACAACTTCATTTTGTGTCCAATCACACTTGACCAATAAAGTCAGTCAGTCAGTCAGTCAGTCAGTCTGTCTGTCTGTCTGTCTGTCTCTTATATCTTTTATGTACACTGAGAGCTTATGCACCGAAGAAAAATTCCTTGTGTTTCCAATCACACTTGGCCAATAAAGTTCTTCTATTCTGTTCTGTTCTGTTCTGTTCTGTTCTGTTCTGTTCTGTTCTGTTCTGTTCTGTTCTGTTCTACTCTACTCTACTCTACTCTACTCTACTCTACTCTACTCTTACATGAAAGATGCTCAAATGGCCCATTGATCAAATCAGCACCATCATTCAGAGACTATTTCAGTCTGCAACTACAGTACCCATCCTCTCTTATGGTCCTATGCTCTGTTTATAATGAACAAAACCTACTGCATCATTCTTTCTGATGATGGGTGAGGAAGCATGACCCACAAAGAGGTCCTCTCCTTCTTCCTTGGAAGGTAGAGAATGTGGTCAGACAGACAGCAATACCTGCTGGGTATCTTACTCATACGAATATCCATCCATCCATCTATCCCTTTCCCCATGTCAGCTTCTCCAGCTCTGCATCCAAGGATACTAACATGACCACAAGTGCTCTCTCTCTCTTTCCCAAGGAGAACTTCGCCATCACTGGACCATCAAGGAACTCAGAAGGGAAAAGGAAAGGGCCTGCTATATTTAAAATATTCCTGATTGGCCAACCGGATAAACTCACCCCAATGTTCTTCCTTGCCCGTCTCATGCAAAACTCTGAAACCCAAAAGAATAGATCCTAGTTGGTTTTCCGGTTCTCATGTCTCTCTGGGCATTTATTTGATGGATCCCTGGAGACATCAGAAATAGAGATAACGAGCAAGTTCCCCAGCTTTATTTGCGGTTTAGAAGTTTCCTTGATCTGTTAGCTTTTAGATGATTTATTTCTTCTGCTTGGATACCGACAGACAGGAATGCCTCAGGAAAATGCCTTTTCCTATAGAAAATTGAGATTCTGGTGATTCAGCAAGAGATGTTGGGGCACATCAGGAAGCTGGTGAAGATACGGAGAGGCAGGTTTCGTGAGAGGTTTCAACTGAGGCTACTGTGAGGAGCTCAAAGTTGGGCAGTCAAGGCAGGACAGCCCGGAGGACGGAGGACTAAGCGTATCCTAAGATAGCAATTCAGCAGAGCAAGTAGCAACCTATCATCCAGATACGGCTCCTTGACTTGAAGGCCAGCCTTGTGGAGATGCAGGAAGGTTTGCCTGTCTACCTTTTTAAGCAGGAGAACAGGGGATCCCTCCGCCCTGGAACGGGACAGCAACTCCTGTGAAAAGGAGGCCCCGGGAAAGAGGAGAATGCTGGGTGACTCATTTCCTTCCCCGGAATCAGGTGACACCCAGGGCTACCTCTGGCCTCTCCTGCTAACAGGGAGCCTCCATTCATGTGTATATAAGCCTTCCTGTTTTATGAGCCACACCATCCAGATGGCTTTCCCTGGCAGCCCCTTGACTGAGTTTCATAAGCAACACACATGGCCAGAAAGAAAAACATTTTTCTTTCTTTCTTTCTTTCTTTCTTTCTTTCTTTCTTTCTTTCTTT
Source organism: Coluber constrictor foxii (assembly GCA_038048745.1). Taxonomy (NCBI): domain Eukaryota; kingdom Metazoa; phylum Chordata; class Lepidosauria; order Squamata; family Colubridae; genus Coluber; species Coluber constrictor. The sequence continues at coordinate 203,840 of JAWJVD010000117.1, read as the reverse complement.
CTTTCTTTCTTTCTTTCTTTCTTTCTTTCTTTCTTTCTTTCTTTCTTTCTTTCTTCTCTTTCTTTCTTTCTTTCTTTCTTTCTTTCTTCTCTTTCTTTCTTTCTTTCTTTCTTTCTTTCTTTCTTTCCTTCCTTCCTTCCTTCCTTCCCTCCCTTCTTTCTTTTCTTTCTTTTCCTTTCTTTTCCTTCCTTCCTTTCTCTTTTTCTTCCTTCCCTGCTTCCTCCCTTCCTTGCCTCTTTCTTCCTTCCTCCCTCTCTCTCTCTTTCTTTGTTTCTTTCCTTCCTTCCTTCCTCCCACTTTCTTTCTTTCTTTTCTTCCTCCCTCCCTCCTTTCTTTCTTTTTATTTCTTTTTCCTTCCTTCCTTCTTTCTCTCTCTTTTCTTTCATCCATCTATATCTATCTATCTATCATCCACCCACCCACCCACCCATCCCTCCCTCCATCTATCTATCTGTCATCTACTTACCCAACTATCTCTCTATCATTTGTCTCTCTATCTACCCTCCCCCCTCTCTCAGCTCTCTATTAACTCTCTCTCTGTGTCTCTTTGTCTTCTCTCCTTCCCTTTCTCTATCATCCCCCCCTTCCCTCCTGAGATGGACATTTATTTTTATTTATTTTTATTTTATATCAAATTTATATACCGCCCTTCTCCCTGAGGACTCAGGGCGGTGTACAGCCAAAGTAATTTGCTCATCTCCATGGCTTTCCCCCGAAACCCAGCCTACCTCTCTCATTCTTGTCCTTGCTCACACATCACACATCTTGAGTGCTTCCCAAGGTAGGAGTGAAAGCCCATCTTGACAACTCAAAGACTTTGGAGAATGTGGAGCTGAGTCTCATTGGGTCCAGGAGCCCCTTTGTCATGACCAGAAAGGTTGGCCTTCAGATTTATGCCAAAAGAGGCACATAAATCTGTCCAGCCTGTGCCAAATTTCTAGGTTACATGAGGAAAAGGGAATGGCAACGGCTCCACAAATCACAAAGAAGAAAGGTATTAACATATGGCATACATTAGCAACATAGCTATTGAAAGGAAGTGATATAAATTAGCTCCCGAGACAGTTAAATGGGTTCTCCAAACAGAGGGGAACATTCTTCTGAGTTTCCATGAAAATCCTTTTCTTCTTTCCTCCTTCCCATCTTTGATTGCCTTCACTTGAAACCTGCCATAGATCCAGCTCTTAAAATCAATTCCCATGCACAGCTTTCTAAGATCACCAAAAATGAATCAGCACAAGGCAACACAATTCCTTAACGGAATTACAGAGTTGGAAGGGGCCTCGGAGTTCTTCTAGTCCAGCCCCTTGCTCAAGCTGGAGACCCTACACCATTTCCTAAGAGCCGAGGTGGCACAGTGGTTAGAGTGCAGTACTGCAGCTACTTCAGCTGACTGCTAGTTCAGCAGATCAAATCTCACCAGCTTGACTCAGCCTTCCATCCTTCCATGGTGGATAAAATGTGGACCCAGATTGTTGGGGGCAATATGCTATTTAGTATACTGTCGATTGTTGTAAACTGGCCAGAGTCCTCAGAGAGTGGGCGGCATAGAAATATGATTAATAAATCAATAAAATAAATAAATTTCATATAAACAGCTGTCCAGTCTTCTTCTTAAAAGAAGAAGCGCCTCCTTAGCGCCCATCCCATGAACTTCTGTAACAAGCCATGGAGTGTGTCATAACCAGAGGGAGGATTCAGCTGGGTTAGACCGGTTCGGGAGAATCAGTTGTTAAAATTCTGCCCAGTTTGGCGAACCGGCCAATCCCATTTAAAATTGAATTATTTAAATCCCACCACCGGTTGTAACCCAGATGAGAAAGCTTCAAATACTTCTAAGTTAATATTGGAATTAAAGGACTGATGGTTGGGAGAATCTAATTTTTAAAGAAGAAAAATACGGCTCTTTTCTTCATCTCTCAAATAAAATCAACAGCTCAACGGGCAAAATATCCAAGATTTAAAGGGATGTAATAACCGGCATGCTAATTAGAGTTGGATAGATCAGATGGCTCGCTAGTAATTAATCTAGGCTGCCAAAGATAAACATCAAAGGAGGAAGATATCAGAAGGATGGGAACCCAAACACCTCATTACAGATATTCCTCAACTTATGACATAATCAAAACCAGATCTTCCACTGCTAGGAAAAGCGGTTGTTAAGTGAGTCGCATTTGATTTTATGACTGTTTGGTCACCATTATTAAGCGGATTCCCTGCAGTAAAGTGAAACATCTGGCCATTAATTAATTAATTAATCAGCCTTAAGCAAATCAAACCATTGTTTGATAGAAGCTGGCTGGGAAGTTTGCAAAAGGTGAGCACACAACTTCGGGATATTGCAGCGGTCTTAAGTACACGCCAGGTATTGCAGTATCTAAGGAACATCTTGGAGAAGAAAATTAAAATTATTAACTGTCTGAGAAAAACAGATTTTCTACAGGCGCGAAAGAAACCTAGATGCAACCTATGAATGAACTTTTCTTCTCACGTCCTCTTAATTTGTGCCAAGAAGCAGCTGCCTGAATCAAGAACAGGTGCCTTGAAACAAATATAAAAAATTTAAATTTAGCCCCGTAAAATAGATAAAACACAGCCCTTTCGAATCAAAATTTACCAAGCAGCTTCACGTACAACTGTCGGTTACAATTCTGCACTAAGATAGAGAGAGAGAGAGAGAGAGAGAGAGAGAAAAGTAACAGAAATAAATTAACAAAATGCAACTGAAGATTACAAGCACGTGACATGAAGTTACCAAACTAACAATTGTGAAGTGCTATGTGATTGTGAAGATACGTTTTTTAAAAAAATAATTAGTGTTATAATAGTGCTTTCAATTTTTTTTAAAAAAATATCTGCTTTTGCAACAGCTTAGGAGAAAGCTATAAGAGCAATGAAAAAGATTTCATTTAATACCACTTTCCTTAAACCTGAAACTCACAATTTCCATGGATTTGTTGTCTGTCTGTCTGTCTATCCATCTGTCATTTATCTATCCATATTTATCCTCTATATCCATATCTATCCATCTCTCTCACTCACTTTCTATCATTCATCTATCTATCCATATCTATCATTCATCCATCTATCCATATCTATCTCTATCTATCTGTCTGTCTGTCTGTCTCTATCTATCTATCCATTCATCTATTCATCTATCATTCATATATCCATCTCTATCAATCTATCATTTATCTATTTATCTATCTATCTCTATCAATCTATCATTTATCTATCCATATTTATCCTCTATATCCATATCTATCCATCTCACTCACTCTCTCTCTATCTCTTTATCTATCTATCTATCTATCTATCTATCTATCTATCTATCTATCTATCTATCTATCTATCTATCTATCTATCTATCTATCTATCTATCTACCCACCCATCCATCCATCCATCCATCCATCCATCATTCATCTATCCATCACTATCCATCTATCATATATCCATCTATATCTGTCTGTCTGTCTAAAGAAAGGGGCTGAACATTTAGTTCCATCCATCTGAGAAACTGAGAAGAATTCTGATGGAGAGGCTTGTGATTCCTGGACCACTCTTTCTGCTTTCCTAGATTAGCTCAATGGAAGAACATATTTCCCTACCCAAAGATCTCTCTCTCTCTCTCTCCACTCCCTCATTTGAACGGGATTAACTGGATTTCTGGCATGGCTTAATCTAAGGATACTCACTCCACAGAAAGCACGGTCTGTGTGCAACCAAAGAGCCAAAAGATTTAACCCCCCAGACATTCCGTTGGGTGGTGGTCACACAGCTGGATGAGTCGAGAGGGATTATCTAATCTGTTTACACCCAGTTGCTCTGAAAGGCTCTTTGTGAGGGCAAAAGATGGGGAAATGAACTTGAGAACAGGGTGAGTCCATCTCCTGCTCCTCACAATGAGGCCATGCAAGTCCTGCATATTTTTAGAGGTGACCCTGTTCTGATGCCAAGATCTCCTTCTCCATCCAAGCAGTTAGGAAAAGCCCCTGCCATTGACATGATAGATCCGGGGTCTCCAACCTTGGAAACTTTAAGACTTGTGGACTTCAACGCCCAGAATTCCTCAGCCATCTTTGCTCTGGGAGTTGGAAGTCCACAAGTTTTAAAGTTGCCACGGTTGGAGACCCTTGTGCTACATCTTGTATGAGGCCCAAATAATGCCCCGCCCAGAGGCATTTGATCTGTGTTGTCTCCCGGCAGTGGGCGTGTGGGGTAAAAGCTTTACAGGCAGTTCTCGACTTAGAACAGTTTGTTTAGTGACCGTTCGAAGTTACAACGTCACTGAAAAAAAAATGACTTAAGAACATTTCTCACACTTACAACCGTAGCAGCATTTCTGTGGTCACATGACACTTGGCAACAGACTCATGTTTACGATGGTTGCACTGTCCCGGGGTCATGTGGCTTCCCCCTTTGCGACCTGCCGATAAGCCAAGTCCAAGGCGGGAAGCCAGATTCATTTAACAACCTATGCAACTCACTGAACAACTGCAGCGGTTCCAGCAGTGGGTTTCACATTATGTTACTACCGGTTCGCTGGGCACTCACGTGCTCGCTTCGTGCGTGCCCAATTCGTTTGTGTGCCTTCCATGCATGTGATTTGCTCGCACGCACACCTTCCACGCATATGCCCACCCTCAAAAATGTGCCTAAATAGGATGGCATAGAGCTGGGCCCGCAATTTCTGCTACCAGTTCGGTCTGAACCGGCTGAGTCCCACTTCTGAGCGGTTCCCTTAACAACGGTGGCAAGGAAAATCATAAAATGGAGCAAAACTCATTTCCACAACTGTCTCGCTGAGCCAACAGAAATTGAGGGGCTCAGTTGTGGTCGTAGGTCGAGGATTTACCAGTATTGGAAGCCAAAGCACCACCCCGCCCCCAATGGATCAGAGGAAAGAAAGTTTAACTAAGGGGGGGGGATGGGGAGGAAGCTGGATTCTGCAAATCTCAAAGGACCCCTTTCGAGAGCGATGCTAAATTGCAAATGGCAGCCTTGGCAACGGGGGGAAAAATAAAAGCTCGTGTTTCCACGGCTGGTTATTTAGAGTAGATTTATGCGCTGCGTTTTAAGGCTCCTTTTTCATTACGGCCCCCAGCTGAAGAAACATAAGGGGAAAAAAAAGGCTTTATAAGACTAGAGACATCGGCAAAGAATTCATAGCAGAAAAAAACCAAAATCCCCAAGGCTTTCGGTGGAGGCTGGCTGGATAAGACGCCCGAGAGTTATAAGGCTCAAAAAAATCAACTTAAATGCACCCTGAAAGGAATATTTGGACATGTCTGGCTGCAAACAAAGCGAGAGAGGCGAATATGGGAAAAACAGAAAGTGGAATCACACTTTTCTCTGGTTTACAAGCTGTTTTAATTAGGTTCCTGTCAGAGAAACGGGGAACGGGCTATTTTCAGCCCTGGAAAGTAAATTGAAGTTATAATAGGAATATTTCCAGAAACACGGACTATTTCACAGCAGGTTCCGGGGTTTTATATCTCGGCCTGAAAACGCCTGTCTCTCACCCCAGTTAATGTCAATTTGATTTGTCTCCCTTTAGAAGCTGCTTTTCCAAAATAATGCTCTGCTTTCTATCTATTCCACACACGGCTAATAACATCCATTCGGTCATATATTAGAAAGACGGTTGCGGCTTTCACAGAGGCTCCAAGGCAATTTCCTTTGTTTCCCTGCTCACAATTGTGTGTTTTTAAAGTGGAATTTACCCCAAAAGATGATTTTGCCTGTGGATGAAACTGTTAAACTGAGGAGAGTCCTTCTGATTATAAAAATCTGTCATGAAAAGAAACACAAAATTGGAAGGAATTCTAACTGCCTACAGATAAGACTTCACCTTCGCGCCACAATTAGGGCCGGCATTTCCGTTGCTAAGCAAGGCAGATGTTGAGTGAGTCACACCCAATCTGATAGGTTTCTTGCATCGACTTTCCTTGTCGGAAGCCTCCTGGGGAGGTTGCAAATCGTGATCACATGGCCTGGGATGCCACAACTGTCGTAAACACAGGTAGTCCTCGACCTTTCTTCTTAAGGGAATCCCTGCAGTTGTCAAGTTAATCACACAGTCATTAAGTGAATTGCCGTTGACTTTGCTGGTCAGAAGTTTGCAAAAGTAACAGTCATAAATATGAGCCGGTTGCCGAGCATGTCTGAATTCTGACCACGGGGATGTGGCAACTGTCGTAAGTGTGAAAAATGGCCGTAAGCCACTTTTTTTGCTGTGCCATTGTATCTTCAAACTGTCACTAAATAAATTCGGATCTTGCAACAAAACAAACTGCTTTAAGTTGAGGACTTCCTCGGTAGCGGAAATTTTGAGTAATTTGGAGAACCAGCAAATACTGGCTCCAGAGTGGGGTGGAAATGGAGATTTTGCAGTATTCTTCCCCTGGAGTGGGGCGGGGGGAATGGGGATTTTGCAGTATCCTGCCTCTGGAGTCGGGTAGGAATGGAGATTTTGCAGTATTCTTCCCCTGCCATGCCCACCGAGTCACACCACGCCCACCACACCATGCCCAGAGAACCGGTAGTAAAAAAATTGGAATTTCACAACTGCCTTGTAGTCATCTACGTGTGAACCGAGTGACCATATATATTTGTTCGTTCGTTCATTCCTTAATTAAATCTTGAGAGATTACAGAGATTTAATTAGGCCACAACTTCTTTTGACAATAGAAGTCAAGACAGTTTTCAGTGTCTGAAATTTAACTGCAATGCATAAATCCTATTGGTTTGTCCCAAGTGGTTACAATTGAGCAGATCTAAGCTTGGTTTTAATGTCAGGTTGGATATGAAAAATTTCACCTTCAAAGAATCTCAAAGAATCATTCTTCCTACCAAGACATCTCGGATGTATTATATATACCGTATTTTCCGGCGTATAAGACGACTGGGCGTATAAGACGACCCTCCTCAGAGACATTTAAGGCTCGTCAGAGCCTTATGGGCTGGTCTGCCTGGTTACAGGAGAATGAGACCCGGCGTATAAGACGACCCCCGACTTTTGAGAAGATTTTTGTGTGTTAGAAAGTAGTCTTATACGCAGGAAAATACTGTATATATTTCTTAAACGGTCAGAGTATACCAGATCCTGAATGAATTGGAACAATTCTACTAGATTACCATCTCAGGGGAGAGAGGGGGAATCCTAGTGGAAAAATAATATATTTTTTAAAAAATTGTAAACAAAGAGACTAATCATTTGTTTGATCACACCCACTGGGAGAATTTCATTGTGTGTATTATCTTTTGGTCTTATGTGTCAACAGGAAACAGACTCAAAAATGAACGAAGCTCTAATTTTTATAGGAAGTCGTAAGAAAATCCGGGGAGGGGGAGGGAATCTGTATTTCTTCCCCCCCTCCATGCTCTTAAACTCCAGGGAGCTAATGCAGAGTAAGCCCGAGGTCCTTATCTTTATTTTCAAGCTTTCTTTATTTTCAAGGCTTAATCATATTTTGTGACTGTCACTGCAATTTCTCCAAGGTCATCTTCGTACACGCTGTTCTCTTCCTCGGCTCTACAACTCTGCAACCAGGGGAGACAATACTTGGAAGCAATTGTGTCCCCACCCCAAGATTTTACAATGGGTCAGGAGACTGCAGCACATGTATCAATCAGAACAACAGGAAAGCCTTCAGAAATATTCAAAACTCTCACAGTAGCTAAGATCTAGTGGCTTCAGCTGCAATTATCTACTGAACCGATCTTATTAGCCATATATCAACAAATCAGCTATTAATATAGATTAGCCATGATTCATTATAATGAAATATGGCTAAAATCCACTAATTTTTTTCTGCAGAACTCCTATCTCTCTCTATGAACCTCAGAATTCCTGCCCTGTATATTTTGCTTCTTTCAAACACTTCCTTTTGTTACAATGTCCACATGACTTATTTTTCTTCTGTGTGCAATATGCAGTTCATTAATAAAATGATTCATTTTTAAATGAAATAAAATTCTGAATTCTATTGGATTCTTTTTGGTAGCATTGTCTTGCTACAGGGGTTATATATATACGGTGTGTATATATCTCTATCTCTCTCTATCTCTCTCTATCTCTCGATCTATAATTAAACATTTTAAAGAAAAGAATATTAAGCAAGAAGAGAGATAATAGACCCGGGAAAAGATTAAAAGGCTACAAAGATAAACAAAACATGAACCAGGAAAGAAGGAAATCTAAAATATTGAGATTGCAGTTTTCCATCACATCCTTATGAAATTATGAAGCATAATGTATCACTTTAAAAACTCCCACTAAAAATCATTAACAAGCTTTAAGCTAAGTATAGATATGACTAAGGTAAAAGGTGAAGGTAAAGGTTCTCCTCGCACATATGTGCTAGTCGTTCCTGACTCTAGGGGGCGGTGCTCATCTCCGTTTCAAAGCCGAAGAGCCAGCGCTGTCTGAAGACGTCTCCGTGGTCATGTGGCCGGCATGACTCAATGCCAAAGGCGCACAGAACGCTGTTCCCTTCCCACCAAAGGTGGTCCCTATTTTTCTACTTGCATTTTTTTACCTGCTTTCGAACTGCTAGGTTGGCAGAAGCTGGGACAAGGAACGGGAGCTCATTCCGTTACGTGGCACTAGGGATTCGAACCGCTGAAGTGCTGACCTTTCGATCAACAAGCTCAGCATCTTAGCCATTCAGCCACTGTGTCCCTTTAGATATGACTACCATAGTATAAATTGCTGACTAGGAGAATTCTGGATTATCTCCAGAATCAGACCAAAAGTAATCTTATAGAACAAATTAGAACATAGAACCCCTGGCTCAAGTCAGGAGACCTTATACTGTCCTGGTCAAATAGTTGTCCAGTCTTCTTGAAAACCTCCAATGATGAGGCACCCACAACCTGTTCCACTGATTAATTGTTCTCACTGTCAGAAAATGTCTCCTTAGTTCTCGATTGGATCTCTCTTTAACAAGCTTCCACCCATTGTTTCTTGTCCTGACCTCAGGTGCTTTGGAGAATGAGTCAATCCTCTCTTCTCTGTCAAAATTGAACAGCCCTCCCTCAACAGAGGGAGAGGAATATGACTTCATCTATCTCCAGTCTACAACATGATCCCTTCACAACAGTTCCAAGAAGCTCCACCGTCCACACCCATTTGCACCTCTCACGTGTCCCTGAAGACACAGATCAGCCTCCAAATGGTCTCAATGACTCTCAGAGAGAGTACTAACAACCAGAGGATTGCGAGGAATATAAATCCTTCCATCCTCCACCCCTCAGTCAGAAGCTTCCTGGATGAGAAGCAAAACGTCTTCGAAGAAAAACCAGGAAGTCCAGTTGCCTCTTGAAAAGAACACCATTGAGACAACCTGGATGACCGAGAATCTCCACAGATGCGTGTCCCTTTTTAATATTTTATCTGCCTTCATAGAAACCAAATAATTCCCCTAATCAGGCTGATCATTCCGACCGAACTGTTCAATCCGATGGGATTCAGATTTGATCATTTGAAAGAGTTTTGGCAGACTGCTCCTTCCTCAAAGCGAGGCAGAAGGCAAAATTCTAGTGGCGAAATCCTGCGCGGTTTGTCACCAGTTCGCTGCCCACACATGCGTGGTGTGTGCCAAACACACGCTGCACACACGCATGCCCAGTGCGTGCCAAAGGCAAGCTGCGCATGGAGAAACAGCTGTGCCCCATGATTTAGATTTGCGAGAAAGCAGGATTTCCTGCTGCGCTCATATCGATCGCGTGGCACAGCTGATCGTTGGAAATACTGGTACAGACCAATCGGTAGCTTTTATCACTACTGGTTTGCCCGAACGGGTGCGAACCGGTAGCATTTCACCCTTGCAAAATTCCCACTATTCGGTTTTCTGAATCTCTTCAAGCTGCATTAGACCTGTTCCACAAAGGGACAATCTTATTTTGCATCTGTTTTGCATAAACTGGGCCTAATTGCTAGAAAGAGGGGAGGGGAGGAGAATATTCTGGAACCATTCCCGAGTGCCTTTTTCTGCTGACAACACCTGGAGGCAATGCCCAAGGTGTAATTAACTCAACACACTGCCTTACTACTTATCTGAACGGGCACAGGAGTTTACAGCGGTAAGACAAATTACACCCGGAGATAAAATATGGCTGCAAAATTAATCCAATTAAAATTAAAATAAATAATGCACAATGAAGAGAAGTAGAGTTTATTCTCGTTCCTAATATTGCCATTTGGAAAACTATAAACCATCCCAAAATTCCATTTTTTTGTTTGCAATACCCAGCAAAGAGGCGAGTCAAAAGAGAAGCACAAAAATAGTCTTAATATGCATCCATCAAACCTATATAAAACAAGGGATATTTTATGGGGCGAAACACATACATTCTGCATATTAATAGACACAAAATCAGATTCAATCTAGATTTGTTCCAAGGGCAGATGTGTCTGGTACTTAAATGAGATATTGCATTCCCTCTCTTCTGTTTAAACTCTATTAAACCAGCTTTCTCTGGGCATCCAGAGAGGAAAATGAAATCATGACATCATATTCAGGAGTAGAATTATATAATTGGCATCATGTGTGATTTCTATGGAGGTTTTTAGTCATTCAGGTCATGGAAAGATGTTTTTTCAAAAGGCAAGTGGACTTTTTTTTCCTGGAAGATGTTTCACTTCTCATCCAAGTAGCTTCTTCAACTCTGACTGGATGGTGGAGGGTGGAAGGATATAAATTCCTTGCAGTCCTCTGGTTGTTAGCACTCTTTCTGAGAGTCATTGTGCCACTTGAAGGTTTATCTTTGCCCTCAGGCTCTGTTGTAGTCCGCCAGCAGCCTCTAGAGCTGGCAGGAGAGTCGGACAGTGAGGAAGCTGGGGGGGGGGAACATGGGCAGTTCTGGAGTCTGGGGAAGACTCAGACGAGGGCTCTACGTCGGAGGCAGAGAAAGAGCCATCTGGGAGATACAGTATGTGCTGCCTCCGGAGCCTCCCAAGTTGGACATAAGAAAGGCAGAGGAACAGGAGGAGCCTATTCCCATGCATGAATGAGCAGAGCTGTCAGAAGGCAACAACAGTTAAAACAAAAGGGACAACTTGGAAGTAGGGCTGGGAGATGACTGGCCCCTCCCATAAAACTTAAAAGAGGAGCAAAGACACGTGAGCCTTTGCAGGAAGCAACGTTTGTTCATTCGGTGCAGTTTAAAGCCTGAAGCTCTGTTTGATTCTGGACTCTGTGTGGCCTTGCCAATGAGGTCTTTGGCAGTGTGTCAAGGGAGATGAAGGTGGGTGATTATCAGCCTTATCCCGAAGGACTCTTTACAATTATTTGGGACTCAACAGTGAATGAACAGAATTCACAGCCATTAAAATAAAACAAGTTTTTAGGAATGCTCATGTGTTTTAATGATTTAGGATCAGAACAGGGTCACCTGAATAGTACCACACCCATTTGCATTCTGATTCTGGTGACTCAAGTGGCCTCAACAACTCTCAGAGTTGTTCCTGAATAAGAATAACCTATCGCTGCAGTGTTGGAAATATAACTCAGTGCTAGGATCATTTCATCATATGTGGTGGTCATGTACGAAAGCCAAGGAATTTTGGCGTCAGATAAAGACATGGTTGGAAGAGATGCTAGACCAAATTATAGATTTGAAACCAGAACTATTCCTTATTAAGAATTACAAAAGAGAAATATAGTAAAGGATTGATATATTTAATGCTGCATGGTATAACAGCGGCAAGACTGGTGTATGGGCAAAATTGGAAAAATAAAGATATCCCCTCTGAAGAAGAGAGAATAAAGAAAACAATGGTATGTGCAGAAATGGACAGACTGACGCTAGAACTTAAAAACAAAGGTGAGACAGAATATCATGAAATTTGGAACAAAATGTATCAATGGCTGGAAATGAGGAAAAGGAGTCAACTTTGTAGAACTGAAACTGGACAATAACTAGATAAATATGTAAATGAGGATAAGAGATATGTCTATAGTATTAAAGTAACAATGTACGATAAGTAGGAGCCAGTGGTGAAATGTAATTTGTTACTACTGGTTCTGTGGGCGTGGCTTTGGGGGGGGTAATGTGATCAGGTAGGCGTGGTCAACCTTTTTTTAAAAAATTTTTTAAAAGCATTTTTTTCTGCAATCTTTTCGGCCAAAGAGGTTGTAGAAAAAATGTTTTTAAAAGCCTCTGAAAATCCCAGCTGAGCCGCACGATCATCAGAGGCTTTTTTAAAAAACTTTTTAAAGCATTTTTTTGGCTGAAGAGGTTATAGAAAAAATGCTTTTAAAAGTACAAAAAAAGAGCCTCTGATGATTGTGCAGTTCAGCTGGGCATGAGGAGGGGGGGCAGGGATTTTTGCTACCGGTTCTCTGAACCACCCGCCGCATCGCTATCAGATTGGGCGATCTGGTCCGAACCGGGAGCATATCACCCCTGGTAGGAACTGTATCTGTTGTTATGTTAAAATATGTATGGAAATGACAAAGCCAGGGAAATCGCACTGTGTCCAATGTTTTTAATGCTTATTTAATAAAAACTGTTAAAAAAAAAGAACTCTGAGAGAGAATACTAATGACCAGAGGAGTGCAAGGACTATTAATCCTTCCATCCTCCACCATTCAGTCAGAAGTGAAGAAGCTTCTTGGATGAGAAGCGAAACGTCTTCGAAGAAAAACAGAATCCAGTGGCCTTTTGGGACAATCGTGTGTGATGACATCCTGATGCTCATGACCTCATTGTGGTTTCTAGCAGATTAGTTGACGTGCTCCAGAGATCTCCATGGTTGAACTTCCCAGGCTCCTTGGGGGAAAGGAAAGCCATATTCTGGTAGTCACCAAGTTGGAAGGCTGCCGCGTCGAAAATGTAAATATTTAATGCTCTTCTCTTAAACTTTCCTTCAAAAAAGAAAAAAAAAAGACTATTTCCTGTTATTCCTCTTACAGTAGTGGCCAAAATTGTGGAAACCCTTTGGGAAAAGGGTATTTTCTAAACCTATCTTATAACACCATTTCTTTTTTTTTTGGAGTAGTACCATAAAACTATATATCAATGGAAAGATAATTTAATCAAAAATGTAATGCAACAACTTTTACAAAGGATTTGCTATTAGAATAGCAGTTACAGTATAAAGAAGAAAAGTGAAACAGGTAGAAAAGACAAGATATACAAAAATGATCCTCATGTCAGTTAATGCTTAGTTGGGTGACCTTTAGCATGAATGACGGCCTTACAACTTCTTCCCATGGAGTGAACCAAGTCTTTGAGTTCTGCAGCTGTTATCATGTGAAACCAAGATTGAATGATGACTTCTATTAACTGGGTTTTATTGCTGGGTCAATTCTGACTAACCAGTTTCTTTAGTCGGCTCCATAGATTTTCAATTGGGTGAAGGTCTGGGCTATTCCCAGGCCATTCCAGCAGTGGAATAGGATTATTTTGAATTTCCAAAAAAAAAAAAAGAGTGGTGTTATTAGCCATCAAAAATATACCTTTTCCCAAAAAGGTTTCCACAATTTTGGCCACTACTGTAATTTGTAAAAGATTTTGGCTCGACTACCATCATCGCAATCCTGAAATGCATTTCCTGAAACTCAAATCCTGCTCAAAGGAATTTAACTTTTTAACTTAACTCCTATTTAACTTTTTTTCCATTTTTCCCCCTAGACTTCACATTCAACCCTGTTCACCCCGACTATGCCTCTCTGTAATTAAAGCATGATGTGCCTTCCATTTCCTGTTCCTTAACTACACCAAATTCTTTCATCATCATCATTATTATTTTTAGTTTTTCATCCTTCCTATTAACCGTTTCAGGGTTTTGTAACAGTCCGTGTGGCAAAACTCGTTTGGGAGATACCTATAGTTCCCCTCAGTCTGTAGGAAAAATTATTGATTAATATACATCATGGTTGTGTTTGGTATTATCATTACTTTATATTATTTATGTTATTATCTCCTCTGCAGTGTTCTTCCCCTCCTCCCGAAAACCGTTCGCAAAGCGGACCCACCCTGAGTAAATTCAAAAATGCGTTTTACACAATAAAGAACACAATGGCCTACACAACTGTGTTTGCGAGGTAACAATAGTCAAGCAACCAAAGGAGGGAATTTGTTTCTCACAGCTGCACCGATTGTATATTCTCTTCCTTCCTTTCATCCAGTGTATGGAGAGAAAGTAACAATTCAATTGTTGGTCTTGTCTGCATATTTCAGTTTTTGGCCAAAATTAAAGGAAGGGTTATGTGCGCCAAGAATATATTCTTTAAGGAGAATTTCAGCCACAAGCCAAAAATATATTTAAGTCATTTCTTATGAATATTTGCAGAAAGAGGTTTAAAAAACAAAACAAAATGGCGGCCGCAACCAATTGAAGCCCTTCCCCTTCTTTAATGGAAAAAGGGGCGGGACTTCCATTGTTGTAGCTGCCATCTTGGTTTCTTTTCTTAACCACTCTTGGCCAAAACTCTGGAACTTGGGCAGGAAGGAGATCATCATCATAATAATGACCGCAATCATTTGAATGTGCATATCACCCACGCTCTATAGTGGTTTACAAAAATAAGTGATATTAAGCATCGAATGTCATCATAAACACTCTAAAATATTCGCAGTAAGAGCAAACAATTTAAGCATTTAAATGAAGCATTAAAACTGTGGCAAAAAAATTAAATAAAAATCAACCGGGATAATTAATTAGTATACAAATTTCCCCCTAGCCACATAATAGATCAGTTTCTTTAATCAGCATCATCACATGGATTTCTTGGAGCAGAGAGACCCCGTGTGTGCAATCTGTACTTAGTAATTTGGGTGCTCTGTGGTTTGGAAGAACAATGAAGTCAGGAGTCACAGGAGGGTTAGGATCTTTTTTCCAGGAGGCAAGACAAGCGCCAAAAAAACCCAAGAATGGCATAGGGTGTTACTTCTGAGTAGTTCCTTTATTGTAGTTTGTTGCCTATAATGTTGGCTATTTTAATGCTTATAACAGCCAATGCTCTGCCCATCACAATCCCATAGGTCAACATGGAGAACAGCCATTTATTTAACACCTTCTCAGTTCAACCCTGAGAATGGCTGGAGAGAAGAATGGTCCAAGGTACCTCCTTGTGGACTGACCATTCATGGTCCCTCTACCAAACCATAGCATCAACCTTATGAACTCTCAAGTTTCCTCTTTCTACCACGTATTCAAAATGGACTGTGATTAATACATATAGTGTTTGAGATGAGTAGATATACACTTTCTCTTGAGAGCAGGCTACGGAATTTCATTTTTAATGTGGGCCAGTTTGCTTACAATAAAAAAATGACAATAAACTTGTCTTGTCTTGTCTTATATCTTATCTTATCTTCTTATCATCATCTTATCATCTTATCTCATCTCAAATCTCAAATCTCAAATCTCAAATCTCAAATCTCAAATCTCAAATCTCAAATCTCAAATCTCAAATCTCAAATCTCATATCTATCTCATCTCATCTCATCTTATCATCTTGATCTGCCTCCCTCTGTCTGGTCACAATTGAACAGAATTAGGTGTGACACTGGAAGTAGTGCCTCTACCATGTATCAGTGGGGATGGAAAGAGTCCCCTTGTTGTGATTGTGTTGCTGATATGCAAACTGCTAAACATATTGTGAACGATTGCCCACAATGTGTGTTCTCTGCTTCCCTAGATGATCTGCACGAAGCAACGCCAGAGGGGATCGCCGGGAGAGCTGAACTGGACAGCCAGTTAGGAGGCCACTGCTGTGCCCCTGCAGACGTTCTGTGTATCATTATGTGGTTTGTGTGTGTATGTTTACTCCTCTTCTGTCAATTTCACATATATGCTAAGTAATGTTGCCTACAAACAGACTCTTGCCGGACTAAAGCAATTCTCTGTAATCATTACAGATATACTCTGTGAACTGCAAGGGAGAGTCCATCTTAGCCCTCTTCCTGCCTGCTAGACATTCTAAACTCCAGGGTCCCTTTGCCCCTCCTGAGACCCCCGGACCAAATTCCAAGGAATTGCAGATAGCCCCAAAGGTCCTTTTTCAAGAGGCAACTGCGAGTTCAATTTTCACCAGGCTCAAGCTCGACTCAGCCTTCCATCCTTTCTAAGGTGGGTAAACTGAGGACCCAGTTTGTGGGGGCAATAAGCTGACTTTGTATAAATATACAAAAGTATGAAGGCTATCGTTTAACGCATTGTAAGCCGCCCTGAGTCTCCGGAGAAGGGCGGCATATAAATCGAACCAATAAATAAATAAATAAATAAATACTTCACAAAGTCTTGCCCTTATTTTGCAACGACATTGGTAAATGTGCGCTTTGCATATGCATGCTCAATGCACACCAAATGCACATTGCATGTGCAGTATGCACCATTTAAAAAAATAATAATTTATATGCCGCCCTTCTCCGGAGACTCAGGGCGGCTTACAATGTGTTAAGCAATAGCCTTCATACTTTTGTATATACCTGCTTAGTAGGGCTTTTGGGCCCCCCCTAAGCGGTGTTCTTTTTTATACAAAATCAGCTTATTGCCCCCACAATCTGGGTCCTCATTTTACCTACCTCGAAAGGATGGAAGACTGAGTCAACCTTGAGCCTGGTGAGATTCGAACTCACAGTAATTGCAGGCAGCTGGGGTCACTTTAGCACTACTTAAGCTGCTGCGCCACCCAGGCTCTTCATTGAACATGGAAAAAGGGGGCTTAAGAAGGTAAGTAGTACAGTGAGGTGGGGGAAACAGCTGTGCCATGCGATTTAGAATATAAATTGCGCAGCGTAGCTGATCAGCGGAAATACCGGTTCAGATGAACTGCTAGCTTTTATTAGTACCGGTTTGCCCGAACTGGTGTGAATCGGTAGGATTTCACCCCTGGGTGGGAGTCCAGTCGGCGTATTCGACAGTTCTCCTCCCAACAATAAACTTCCAAGCTCTTTGGATATTGAGCTGGGCTGCCTAGAAATTGAATAAACAAGCCAATAGGATCGAATGCAAAGCGGGGAGGACTAATAAGTGATTCCATTAATTAAATTAAAGATCTCTTCCATCGTGCCGCACCGAGTGGAGTCATCGTGCCATCGTGGCACGTCCCCCCAAAAACCGAGGCGGTTAATTACCTGCACGAGAAGTTCCAACTTCCTGTCATCGAGGAGGTGAACTTGACACCGGCGGCCCTCTGTCATCTAGGAAAGAGAGAGAGAGAGAGAGAGAGAGAAACCCCAGGATTAACAGATGCTGAAGTCACAAGCTTGGCAAACATCATGCTGTCAACACGCTGAAGCCTCAGCTGTTCCAAAGTTGTGCTGTGTGGAAGCAAAGGGTTTTTTTTTTAAAAAAAATAAAATTATGAAGATTTTGCTGAACCAGATGAGGGGAATAAACAAGTGACTTGCCTTGCCAGTTGTTGGTGCCTGGCACATGTTGGCACATGTTTTGACTCTGCCCTAAGCAGGGGACGGTGCCAGGCTAAGAGCGGAGTTAGAATACAATAGAATAACAGAGTTGGAAGGGACCTTGGAGGTCTTCTAGTCCAACCCCCTGCTTAGGCAGGAAACCCGTGATGGCAAACCTATATGGCACCCGTGCTACAGGTGGCACGTGAAGCCATATCTGTGGGCACGCAAGTGTTGCCCGACCTCAGTGCACACTGGCCACCTGATTTTTGGGCCTTCTGGGCCCACTGGAAGTCGGGAAATGGGCCGTTTCTGGCCTCCAGAGGGCCTCCAGGGAGATGGGGAAGGCCATTTTTGCCCTCCCCAGGATCCAAGAAAACCTCTGGAGCTAACTAAGGAGAAATTTCCTGACAGATAGAACAATTAACCAGTGGAACAACCTGCCTCCAGAAGTTGTGAATGCTCCAACTCTGGAAGTTTTTAAGAAGAGATTGGACAACCATTTGTCTGAAGGGGTGTAGGGTTTCCTGCCTAAGCAGGGGGTTGGACTAGAAGACCTCCAGGGTCCCTTCCAACTCTGTTAATCTGTAAAAAAAAACTAAGGTGATGAAGAACCATCATTTCTCAAGCTAGAAAAAAACGTGACCTCAACCAAGATCAAGAGTTTCCAGAGGCCACCAAGAGTGACAAGCAAATATCCAATTTTTTTTGGAAAGATGGGAAGAAAAGAGGCCAACATTGGAGCATGGGTTTAAATAAGAGTTTTTACAGATACTGCAAAATCTCCATTTCCTCCCGATCAGCTGGGACTTGGGAGGCAGAGAATAGATGAGGGTGGAGCCAGTCAGAATTTTTACTACCGGTTCGCCGAACTGCTCAAAATTTCCACTACAGGTTCTCCAGAACTGGTCAGACCCACCTCTGAACTCACCACTGCTATAACCTCAGCGTAAAGCTCTAAAATCCTATTTACCAGCAGCTGGCTTGTGTATTTATCAAGTGTAAGACTTAACCTAAACAAAAAGACCACAAAAGAGGACAATTCTTCTGCGTTTCCGCCCACTATATTTTGCCAACTTAATGCCGGATCCTTGGATCTTGTCTTCTACCGTGCCCGACATGTGCTAGAAATGTCCCATGATGTATCCTGGGCAACGTGGAAAATATACACTTAGAAAATTGCTGTTGAGATCGCCGCTTCCTGTTAAATCACCCCTCGATGAAAGCAGCTGAGGAAATATCTGAATTCGTCTTGCAAGAAGGCAGTTCTGTGTGGTCTTTGTGTGTGTGTGTGTGTCTGTGTGTGTGTACTGTACACACTTAATTAAAGCAGCATCAGCAACCTGACAACTACGAGAGTTCCTCCAGGCTTCTTAGCTGGAACGATGCCTTCACCTCGGTTAAATGGAGTCCACCCATCTTCAAGCTACCAAGGTTGAGAAACGCTGCCCTATAGGGTAAATCCTTGACCAGCGACCGTAATTGAGCTCAAAGGTTGGTAAGCAAAACATTCCTTCAATGAGTTTTGTCCCATTTTACAATTTTTCTTGCCTAGTAGACTAGAAGATCCCCAAGGTCCCTTCCAACTCTTGTTATTCTATTAAGCTAGGAGGCATAATACAGCTCACACCTGCAATGTTTTCATCTGAATGGGATTATTCTCCCTTTTGCTGCTTGCTTCTCAAAAGCAGAATCTTTTTTTAGCTCTCCTTATCACATGGCTTCCTCTGTTTCTCTAGTTGGGGAGGGGGGGGGTCTAAGGTGGTTAGAATACAGTATTGCAGGCTGATTCTGCCGACTGCCAGGAGTTTGATCCTGACCGGCTAAAGGTTGACTCAGCTTTCTGCCCTTCCAAAGTCGGTAAAATGAGGACCCAGATTGTTGGAGGCAATAGACTGACTCTGTAAACTGCTTACAGAGGGCTGCAAAGCACTGTGAAGCGGTATATAAGTGCTCTTCCTTCCTTCCTTCCTTCCTTCCTTCCTTCCTTCCTTCCTTCCTTCCTTCCTTCCTTCCTTCCTTCCTTCCTTCCTTCCTTCCTTCCTTCCTCCGTCCCTCCTTCCCTCTCTTCTCCTTCCTTCTTCCCTTTCTCATTCTCGTTCTTCGTGGCAGAGTGGTTAGAATGCAGAATTGCAGGCTAAACTCTGCCCACTGCCAGCAGTTCGATCCTGACCGGCTCAAGGTTGACTCAGCTTTCTGTCCTTCTGAGGTCGGTAAAATGAGGACCCAGATTGTTAGGGTGGGGGTGGGGGTGGGCAAGAGTCTGACTCTTAAGGGAGGCCTGTAAAGCACTGTGAAGCGGTATATAAGTCTAAGGGCCATGGCTACTGTCCTGCTGCTCAGTGAAACATAGCGTTGTAGAAAAAACAGATGTTCCAATGTATGAGCCTCTCCCTCCTTCCTGCTTTTTGCAAAACTGACCAATTTGAATCCTGGAGATTTCAGAGTGGAAATCCTTTTTTTTTTGCAAGAAAGAAAAAAGGCCTTTAATAAACACGTTGCATTGTTTTAATTAAAGCAACCTGCTACTTTCCCCCAACCCTGCCGTGTATTTAGTTAAGCTAGGGGGCTTAGCTTTAAAACACACGACAAACTCTCTTTCTTTAATGGCATCAGACGGAGCTTTCAAGAGTTCAAGGCTTCTCACTGCCCGGCCAAATATTACAGATTATTTAAAAAAAAAAAAAGAAATCAAAAGAGGTTGCTTCCCTGAAGAGAAGGTTGCTAAATCCAAGGCTCCAGCGTCCTTCTCTGAATCGGGGTTTTTCAAAATAAGTTGGCAGGGACAGTCTGTTTGGGTTAGGGAGGAGAAGGAGCCTGAACATATTTACTGAAAGACAAGCATCTTTCAAAAATTATTGCCATCTTAAGAGACCAGCTCTTCAAAAACAAATAGAGGGTCAGATGGTGGCACGATTAGCATGCCTGGTGCCTTCGTAGATATAAACAACTCATAATAGATCTTCAAAAGCACCAAACTCATGCCCGTTTTCTCCGGTTTCCTTTTCAATCAGCTGCTGGGGATGATGGCTGGTGTAGTTGCAGAGGACCAACGTGAGAAAGTTCCTTTTAGAAGGGAATATTTGTAGCTCACGGTTGAACTACAAATTCGGTAGAGCCGAGGTGGCGCAGTGGTTAGAGTGCTGTACTGCAGCTACTTCAGCTGACTGCTAGTTCAGCAGATCGAATCCCGCCGGCTCAAGGTTGACTCAGCCTTCCATCCTTCCAAGGTGGGTAAAATGAGGACCCAGATTGTTGGGGGCAATATGCTAATGCTAATGCAATATGCTAATGTGAAATATGGTATATGCTAACTTTGTAAACCGCTTAGAGAGGGCTGTAAAGCACTATGAAGTGGTATAGAAGTCATAATAATAATAATAATAATAATAATAATAATAATAATAATAATGATAATAATGATAATAATAATAATAATAAAAATAACTGTTGGCTCCTGGGTGCTCCCTGAATGTGGCTGTTTTCTTGGAGGCGTTTCATCACCCAGCTAGGTAATGTCATCCGTAATTTGACGTAAGGATCAGGTTACTTAGTGATCCATATTATCTAGTGATCCTAGTGTTGTTAACCTAGGATATTTTCCAAAACAATAACCCAGTGTTTCTCTGCAAGAAAGTCACCAAGCTCAGAGATCACCAAGGACCCCCACGGTCCTCCCCTTCCCACTCCTTCCTTCTTCTTTTCCACTCCACAAACCTTCTAACGCTGATAATGTTCCCTAGTTGGGTCATGAAATGCCTGCCAAGAAATGACTAAGCTCAGAGAGCACCAAGGACCCTCTTTCTCCTCCACTCTGCTCCTTCTTCCTCTCCTTCTTCCTCCTCTCTTCCTTCTTCTCTCCATAAGCCCTCCCTTCCTTCCACCACTGATAATGTTACTAGTTTGGGTGAGGAAACCTCTGCAAGAAAGCCACTGAGCTCAGGGAACACCAAGGACCCCACAGTTCTCCTTCTCCACTCTGCCAACCCCACTCCCTTCTAGAACTGATGATGTTCCCTAGCTGGGCGATGAAACGTCTGCAAAGAAATTCAGAGATCACCAAGGACCCCACAGAGGCTGGGGCTAAAGCCACGCGATCCCTTTTTGTGACCTCTGACAAGCAAAAATCAACGGCAAAGCCAGATTCACTTAAGAACCTTTGTTACTAACTTAACAACTGCAGTGATTCACTTAACAACGGTGGAAAGAAAGGTCATAAAACCGGGGGGGGGGAACTCATTTAAAAAATGTCTCGCTTAGCCAACAGAAATTGTGGGCTCAGTTGTTGTAAACTGAGGATTCCCTATACTGTATGCCTCAGGAGTGCTATTCAGCTATTCTGACAGATTCAGAACTGGTAGCGGAAATTTTGAGTAGTTCGGAGAACCGGCAAATACCACCTCTGGCTGGCCCCAGAGTGGGGTGGGAATGGAGATTTTGCAATATGCTTCCCCTGGGTGTAGGGTGGGAATGGAAATTTTGCAATGTCCTTCCCCTGCCACGCCCACCAAGCCACACCATGCTCACCAAGCCACGCCCACAGAACCGGTAGTAAAAAAATGTGGATTTAATCACTGGCATGCCTTCTATATGCCTTCTAATCTTTTACCTAACCCGAATGTACAAGAGTAAAATTTGATTGTGAATAATTACGGAAGAGCTCTTCAATAATGAATAGTTCATTTTTTATTTTATTTTTTACTCCTGCAGCTTGCAACACACCATAATGTGAAACAGTTTCAGGCTAAATAAACCCGGACTATCGGGGTGTTTACAAAATTCACAGGTGAAAGTGTGAAAAGTTACACAGCAGCTTTTAATGAAACAGTGCTAACATGTCATTATCCGCCCCCCCCAAAAAACAAAGTTTCTCCAGAAACGTCTACTTTTCTTTATAATCCTGAAAATTCAAAACAGAACTGAAAAGGTACGGTTCTTTCTTTGTTGTTTGCCAGTCCAACCCATTGTTTGTTCTTTGTCCTTGGTGAGCAATAAATTTATGGAACATACGTGGATCTGTGCAAGAAATCCTGGCTGGTTATTGTCACTACCAAATTCCCCCTGTCCTTCACTAACGGTGTTTCCTGTTATTTCTGTTTCAATCTGTCTCTGATTAAATAACCACTGAAACACTAAAGGATGAATGACTCTCTGTTGAAGGGGTATCCAACTCAAGGCCCAGGGGGGCCAGATCTGGCCTGCGGGGTACTTAGATCTGGCCCATGAAGCCACCTTGGAAACAATGAATGACTGGCCTGCAGAGCTTCTGCCAGTGCAAATGGGTTCCCGAGGTCCGTTTTTGGCTGCCACAGCCTCCTGCAGCCCTCTGCCAGTAAAAATGAAACTCCACTTTCACTGGCAGAGGATTGCAGGAGGCTGTGGCAGCCGAAAACGGAGCTCGGGAGTCTGTTTTTGCTGGCAGAGTTCTCGGGCCTTCACAGGTTCCCTCAACAGGAGTGACGTCGAGCTGGCCATGCCCACCCTGGCCACGCCCATCCCGGCCCTCCAAGATCAAACACAACCCTGATGTGGCCCTCAGTGCAATTGGGTTTGACACCCTGCTCTATTGTAACTGTTTCTCACCCCCCACCCCCAATCAGAGATGGGTTTCAGCAGGTTCTGACCAATTCTGGAGAACTGGTAGCGGAAATTTTGAGTAGTTTGGAGAACCGGTAGTAAAAATTCTAACTCGCCCCACCCGCATCTATTCTCTGCCCCCCAAGTCCTAGCTGATCGGGAGGAAATGGGGATTTTGCAGTATCCTTCCCCTGCCACGCCCACCAAGCCACACCTACCAAGCCATGGCACACCCACCCAGCCACAGCCACAGAACCTGTAGTAAAAAATTTTGAAACCCACACTGCCCCCAGTGCTTCCATGGAAGAACTGCAGCGATCCGGTTTCATGCTGCCAGATATCTCAATGACTTATGAATATTTGTTTGCGTAGGGCAGAGGTCTTCAAACTTGGCAGCTTTAAGACTTGTGGACTTCAACTCCCAGAATTCTCCAGCCAGCATAACGTGAAGTCCACAAGTCTTAAAGCTGCCAAGTTTGAAGACCTCTGGCGTAGGGCTTCTAACTTCATAAAACGTGGAGAAGCATCTACTGGTGGTTAGAAGGACCCTCTTTTAAATTGCCTCTTCCATAGGCAATTGGGCCAAGTTGCGTATCCAATTTTGATTATTGCATGGACATTTTAAGGTCATCATCTCATTATTAGGTATGTCTAATAATGCCTAAAGTATTAGATACATCTAATTTCACTAGGTATGTCTAGTATGTCTAGTTGAAGGAAAAGAAGGGAGTGACACGGGAACAGTATTCCAACATCTAATTTCTAATCTAAAAATCCAATATTTGAGGGGCTGTCCCAAAGAAGAGGGAGTCAAGCTATTCTCCAAAGCCCCTGAGAGCAGGACAAGAAGCAACGGGTGGAAACTAATCAAAGAGAGAAGCAACTTAGAACTAAGGAGAAATTTCCTGACAGTCAGAAGAGTTAATCAGTGGAACGACTTGCCTCCAGAAGTTGTGAATGCTCCAACATTGAAAGTTTTTAAGAAGAGATTGGATAACCATTTGTCTGAAGGGGTGTGGGGTTTCCTGCCTAAGCAGGGGGTTGGACTAGAAGACCTCCAAGGTCCCTTCCAACTCTGTCCATTTATTATTCCTATTGTGGAAGATCATTACTCACTGCAGAGCAATGTTCTGTATCTCAAATACAACATTCACAGGATGGAATAAGGCCCAAAACTTATCCAGTTCTATTAAAGGAAGATGTTTGTAGCTCATGGTTGAAATGAGGATTCCTTGATGCTCTCTGAGCTTGGAGGTTTTCTTGCAGACATCTCATGACCCAACTAGGGAACGTCATCAGTGCAAGTCAAGTTCTACCAAAATCCCATCAATCATTGGGTGGCATTTTCCAAAGATTTGAGCAGACCAACAAATAATCCTTCCCACAAATCATTTCAACCAGTCGTAGGAGAATTATTTTAGTTGCCAATGTTTTGCCCAACCCTGGATCATGAAATTGAAAGAGCCTTGGTGGTGCAGCAGATTAAAGTGGTGTTAAAGTGACACCAGCTGCCTGCAATTACTGCAAGTTCGAATCTCACCAGGCTCAAGGTTGACTCAGCCTTCCATCCTTTTGAGGTAGGTAAAATGAGGACCCAGATTTGGGGGCAATAAACTGACTTTGTATAAAAAAGAACACTGCATAGGGGGTCCGAAAGCCCTACTCAGCAGGTATATACAAAAAAGTATGAAGGCTATTGTTTAACGCATTGTAAGCTGCCCTGAGTCTCCGGAGAAGGGCGGCATATAAATTGAACCAATAAACAAACAAACAAAGAAACAAATAATCTAAACAGAGGCCACCTATTTAGCTTGGAAAAGGCTGCCTTTCCAAACTTCAGGTGAGAGTTTTCTTAGCAGTTGACCTTCCATAATTTTTATTTTGAAAGTTTGCTTCTGTTACCATAAGGGTGACAATGTTTTCCGCAACTTCAACATACAACTATACGTGTACACCGAGTATGTCAGTTTTCAGCAATATAATGGTGCACCCAATGCTTTTTATTTTTTTTGGATTTGAATTTACAGGTAGCCCTCGAATTTATGTTGCTAAACGAGAAATTTGTTAAGTGAGTTTTGCCCCATTTTATAGCTTTCCTAGCCACCGTTATTAACTGAATCACTGCCATTGTTAAGTGAGTCACATGGTTGTTAAGTGAATCTGGATTTCCCCCCCCCCCCGTTGACTTTGCTCATCGGAAGGTCGCAAAACGGGGATCACTGCGACCGTCATAAATGTGAGTCAGTTGTCAAGCATCCGAAAGTAAATCACTTGACCCTGTGGGGATGCTGCAATGGTCATAAGTGTGAAAAACAGTCGTAAGTCGCTTTTTCCAGTGTCGTTCTAACTTGGAACCGCCATTAAATGAACGGTCATAAATTAAGAACTATCTGTATTGTATTGCAAGCGATACATAAATAATTTGTAGCCTGTTTTCTGGCGTGGGGAACTTTTGCCAGAAAAAGTAAAAAGAAAAAAGAAAAAAGAAGCTACAAATATGTTTCCCTAGGAGTAGCATTATTGCCACAATCAGCAGCCGTGGATTAAGTGAGTGTAAAGTCAGCATTTCAGAGAATACGTAGCACCAGGGGGAGGGGAAAAAATCTGCCCATTCAGACAGGGTAATGTAGCCAAGCTCCCTTTGGTGTTTAAGGGATGGTGGGGTTAGGAAAAGAACAGATGGAGAAAAATCGGCATAAACTGAAAAAATGCTTTTCCCCTGGTCACTTTGAGGGTAGGCAGCTACTCCAATATGAATATAAATTAAACATAAGACAGGGGATGGTGATTCAGGGATCATGAAGCTGCCAAAGGGAGAGTGGCAGTTCATTGTCTCTTTGGAAATCCCAGCAATAAACTAAGCAACTAATATCTCCATCCATCCATCCATCCATCCATCCATCCATCCCTTTCTTTCTTTCTTTCTTTCTTTCTTTCTTTCTTTCTTTCTTTCTTTCTTTCTTTCTTTCTTTCTTTCTTTCTTTCTTTCTCTGTCTGTGTCTGTCTATTCATCATCTATCTCTCTACTGGTTGTCTGTCTGTCTGTCTGTCTGTCTGTCTGTCTGTCTGTCTGTCTGTCTGTCTATCTATCTATCTATCTATCTATCTATCTATCTATCTATCTATCTATCTATCTATCTATCTATCTATCTATCTATCATCTATCTTCCTTCCCTTCCTCCCTCCTCCTTCCTTCGTCCCTTCCTTCCTTCCTTCCCTTCCTCCCTCCTCTTCCTTCCTTCCCTTCCTCTCCATCTCCATCTCCATCTCCTTCTCTCCCCCTCCCTTCCCTTCCCTCCCTCCCTCCCCTCCCTCTTCCTTCCTTCCTTCCTTCCTTCCTTCCTTCCTTCCTTCCTTCCTTCCTTCCTTCCTTCCTTCCTTCCTTTCCTTCCCTTCCCTTCCCTTCCCTTCCTCTCCATCTCCTTCCCTGCCTCCTTCTTCCCAACCTCCCTCCCTTATCAGACCTATTCATTTATACAATCCCCCTCCCCTATTTCCCTCCAGTAGACCCAGGGCGTGTAGGGTGGCGGCGGCCCGCTCTTCCCATCCAAACGCCGCCCGAGCTATTAATAGAAGCGATTGTCTCCCCGGAAAATGTTTTGCAGAGGGCGCCCCTCTATTTCCCTCCCACCCCCTTTGCCATCCATCAGCCAAAGAGGCTTGGCGGCGCATTCAGCACAGATGCCGTTCGCAAAGGCGCGTTTCCTACAGAGAAGCAAACGAGGCAGACTCCCATCTCCATCTCCATCTCTCTCCCTGGGAGGGGCAAAGGCGGAAAACGGGGGCTGTCCAACGCGGGGCAACTTTTCTGCAGGTGGGGGTGGGGGTGGGGGTGAGGGGGCATGGCTGCAGGGAGGAAGGGAGAAAAGCTCCGCGGTGCGGTCCCTTCCCCGACGCCGAGACAGCAGCTCTTCAGAGTGGCCAAGGCGCCGGGTCGCTCCTCTTTAGCGGAGCCTTTGCAAGGGAGGCAGGCAGCCCCTTTGCATCCTTTCTTCTCCCTCTCCTCCTCCGAGCACGAGGCCCCTTGCACGCACACACACACACACACACACACACACACAGACAGAGCCCCCTCCCGCCAGCTCCCCCCGACCCTTTGCAAGGCAGCGTTCCCGAAGAAACCCCGCTTTCCTTTCTCTTTCCCGGCGAGCTCTCCATCCAAGCCCCCCATCACCTCCTCCGTCTTTCTCTGGGCCGCGCATCTCTCGGCGGCTTCTCTCCCCCCCCCCGTTTCTGCAAACAAAGGCGGCCCTTACCTTCCCCACCTCCACCTCCACCTCCGGCGGCGGGCAGCCTCAGCGCTTCAGAGCCCCCGTCGGCCAAGCGGCCTCGCCTTCATGCCAGTTCCAGGGCGGGCCTGGGGGGCTCAAGGGCAGCCGCAGAGCCGGGGAGCATCCTCGGGGGGCTGGCCGGCACTCAGACGCAAAGCCTTCCCTCCTTCCTCCTTCCTTCCTCCTTCCTTCCCCGAAAGTCTGGCAGGCGGCGGGCGCATCTCCCCTGCCTCCTCCTAACGGTCCCTCCCGGGCTGGCTCCAGAGGTGGCTGAAGGCGAGAGGCATCTTGGCACAGCTGGCGCGCCCAGGACGCCCGGAAGCTCCCTCCGACATGCACACACACACACACACACAGCCACACGCGCGCACGCACGCGGGTTGCAATGCAGTGGGGGAGCCGCGATGCGCCTCCGGGCTCCGAGCGCGCGATCCGAGCGGAGGAGCAGCCGCGCCACCCACCGGCTCTGCTGCGGAGGGTCCCCCTTCTTTCCACGCTCCCCTCCCCCTCCGCGCCTGCTCCCCACTCCCCGGCCCAGACGTTTATTTGGAAAGGCTCAAATGCAGACAAAACACCCGGGTTGAGGCGGGGGGAGGTCGAGGGGGTCGGGTGTCAGTGAAGAGCGTGCGAGAGACGGGAAGGCGAAGGAGGGGAGGGGGAGAAAGTGATTGAGAGAGGGAGGGAGAGAGGGAGAGAGAGATAGGGAGAGAAAGAGGGAGGGAGAGAGGGAGAGATGGGGAGGGAGAGAGGGAGGGAGGGAAGAGAGAGGGAGATAGGGAGAGAGAGAGGGAGAGAGAGGGAGGAAGGGAAAGATAGAGAGATGGGGAGAGAGGGGGTGGGGGTGGTAGAGAGAGAGAAAGAAATAGGGAGAGAGGGGGGAGGGGGAGAGATAGAGAGAGGGAGAAAGAGAGGGGGAGGGAGAGGAGGGGGAGGTAGAAGGGGGAAATAGCAGCCAGGGCTAATGCTAAAGGAGCTGGGTGGCCCTCTGGGTGGGAGGACTCCCCTAGGTCCTGAGCAAAGGCCTTCAAACATCTGGACGGAGGATTCCTGCTACATCTGGGGGAGGGAAATGGATGGTCTGGCAAATTGGTCAAGGCAAACCAATTTGCCTTGACAGTTAGTAGATAAGATTCTTGTATAGAAGTAGCATGAAATAAACAGGTAGTATTTTCGAACTCAATCCTGGCTCCTGATTTCCTGGCGCTTGATCCCTGGAATTATGAGCCCAGAAGGCCTAGTTAATCCAAGAATCCAATTCTGTGCTGGCCAGGAAGGATGGGAGATGGAGTGGCAAACCTCTTGGGTTCACAAGCTTAGAAGAGGCTGGGCCAGGTTCCTACAGCAAAGTCCAGACGGAAAAGCTTGAGAGGAAGAGGAATAAGGGAATCACAGAGGTGGAAGGGACCTTGGAGGTCTTCCAGTCCAACTCCTTGCTCAAGCAGGAGACCCTCTCCCATTTTGAGACAAATGGCTGTCCAGTCTCTTCTTAAAAACCTCCAGTGTTGGCGCACTCACAACTTCTGGTGGCCAGCTGTTCCACTGGTTAATTGTCCTCACTCTTAGGAAGTTTTTCCTTAATTCCAGGTTGCTTCTCTCCTTGATTAATTGCTACCCGTTGTTTCTTGTCCTGCTTTCGGGTGCTTTGGAGAATAGCTTGACTCCCTCTTCAACAGCTCCAAAAGGATAACGAGATTGTGAGATTGTGTTGGGGGGGGGGGGGGCAGAGAAAGAAGGAAGAGGGAAAAAATGGTAGGCTTGATTTGTTAATCTTTCTATTTCCTTTCTGGCACGGCAGAGGTTGAGTCTAAAAGTTATGATTTGAACTCTGTTGGCAGCAGGAAAGAGAGAAACGGAGCCTGGGAGAAGTCCTTCATGGAAAAGGAGGAGGGGGCAGACAAATCACCCAAGACAAGCCTCCCCCCCACCCCCTTTAAGCAAGACAAAACAAAAGGGGGAAAAAACATACCAGAAAATCCTGGCTAATTTGGCAAAAAGCCACCAGGAAAAGTGCAGTAAGTGGACATACATCAGAACGGAGAGTTTTGAAACCAAATTAGGCCGATTTGGACTCACTGGGGAGAGAATCCCATTCAGGCAGCCTGAAATAGGATCCTGCTAAAACTTCAGATGTGGACTGGAAAATCCACATGGATGAGGAAGAGGAGGAGGAGGAGGAGAATATGAAGAAGAAGAAGAGGAGGAGAAGGAGTACAAGAAGGGAAGGAGGAGGGAGAAGAAGAAAAGAAGAAGAGGAAGAGGAGGAAGAAAGGAGAAGAAGAAAAGGGGAAGAGGAGGAGGAGGAGAAGAGAACAGGAAGAAGAGGAAGAGGAGGGAGAAGAAGAAAAGAAGAAGAGGAGGAGGAGGAAGAAAGGAGAAGAAGGAAAAGGGGAAGAGGAGGAGGAGGAAAGTAGGAGAAGAAGAAGAGGAGGAGGAGGAGAGAACAGGAAGAAGAGGAAGAGGAGGGAGAAGAAGAAGAAGAGGCAGGAGGAGGAAAGAAGAGCAGAAGAAGAGGAGGGGGAGGGGGAAGAAGAGGAGACGGAGGAGGAAAAGGAGGAGGAGGAGAAAAGGAAGAAGAAGTTGGAGGAGGAGAAGGAGGAGAAGAAGAAGAGGAAGAGGAGGAGAGGAAGAAAAAGAAGAGGAGGAGGAGAGGAAAGAAAGAAAGAAAGAAAGAAAGAAAGAAAGGAAAGAAAGAAAGAAAGAAAGAAAGAAAGAAAGAAAGAAAGAAAGAAAGAAAGAAGAAGAAAGAAAGAAAGAAAGAAAGAAAGAAAGAAAGAAAGAAAGAAAAAGCTTAGCATTTCTTAATTCTTTCCTATGTTGGAAAAGCCACTCCACTCCTTTATATATTAGAGTAAAACAAGGAAATTCTAGGCTACTCTTCCATATGAAAGGTTACCTTTCATAATTATATACTAATAATAAGCTGTGGTGGTGCAGTGATTAGAACGCCAGCATAGCAGGCTAATTCTGCCGACTGTCAGCAGTTCGATCCTGACTGGCTCAAGGTTGGAAGGGATAGAAGTCAACGACTCAAAACAATGCTGAACCTTTGAAAAGAGGCTTGCAAAACATTTCTGGGTGTGAATCGATGGGAAAACCTTGTCCCCAAAGGTGCTTTTCTTTGCAAGAGGCAACTGGACTTCCTTGTTTTTCCTTGAAAACATTTCGCTTCTCATCCAAGGAGCTTCTTCAGCTCTAAAGAATTCTGAAGAGCGCCTTTTGGGACAACCACGAGCAGGATGACCGCAAACCTCCACAGACGGTGCAAAAACCTTGATTGAGTTTTGAAGGATGGCCTTTGAACTTTCCAAGCTTGTTAGTCTGACGGAACAAAACATACAAATCCATTTGAAATTACGCTCCCGAGTATTTGATTGCTCAGGTCTCGGAGTAAATAAGGAGTGAATGCATCATTCTTTCACTCTGGTGTAAAGTGTCTGCTATGGCTTGCTTTTATAGACAGGATGATAGATTAAAATGAACACTTGGTCTGCCTTACTGTGGGTAGCAGTTGCATTCTCTCTCTTCCACTCGGCCCTAAATTGTGATAAATTATCCTTAGGAGATTTTTTTTTTAATAATAATAATAAAAAAATAGCAAGCCCAAAGCTTAACCCCAAAAACCACAGGCAACTCACTCCAAAATGCAAAATGGGAATCCGTCACAAAAGGCACCATTCATGTAACAAGATCCAACCAGCGTAACTTGCAAATAACAGGGGGGATAAAGCCTATAAAATAATAACCGGTATCGCACAGTGAGGCTCAAGTGAGATCTAATCCTCAGTTGGAGGAATGTTCTCAAGAAGTTCCCATCCAGCTCCCACAAATCCCTCTTTTTCAGCTTCAGATACAGCAAAATCTTTTCTCCCACATCGTCAAAGTGTTCCTAACATACAGGTAGCCCTCGGTGTACGACCACAATGGAGCCCAAAATTTCTGTTGTTAAGCGAGACAATTGATCCGTTTTGCTCCATTTTATGACCTTTCTAGCCTATTCATTTCTTAATCACTGCAAGTTATTACGTTGTTAAATGAGTCGTTCACTTTGCCTCTCAGAAGGTTGCAAAAAGAGGTCATGTGACCCCCCGGGACACCGCAACCGTCATAAATACAGGTCAG
Source organism: Coluber constrictor foxii (assembly GCA_038048745.1). Lineage (NCBI taxonomy): Eukaryota > Metazoa > Chordata > Lepidosauria > Squamata > Colubridae > Coluber > Coluber constrictor. Next base: position 172,505 of record JAWJVD010000117.1, on the reverse strand, counting down.
TTGCCAAGAGTTTGAATTTTGATCATGTGACCACAGTCGTAAGTGTGGGAAATGGTTATAAAGTCACTTTTTTCATTGCTGGTGTAATTTTGAATCAGTGGATTCAAAATTATACTGGTTCTGTGGGCGTGGCTCGGTGGGCGTGGCAGGGGAAGGATACTGCAAAATCTCCATTCCCACCCAACTCCGGGGGAAGGATACTGCAAAATCCCCATTTCCTCCCAATCAGCTGGGACTTGGGAGGCAGAGAATAGATGGGGGCAGGGCCAGTCAGAATGGTCACTAACATGAACTGTTGTAAGTTGAGGGCTACTTGTAAGAATGGTGGGAACCAGAGAGACTATTGACCTGCACCAGAGCATGTCTTGCGTACTCCAGCTCAATCTTCACACAGGCTCCAAGACCTTCAGAGAAAACTCAGTTCCACATAGGTGATCCTTCACTTACAACCAATTGGGGGGTTGTACATCATGGTGGATGTACACCGAGGCAGCTACATCACCAGACCCAATCTCCCCATGTGATTCCAGATGTGGAGATGAAAGAAAATAAAATGACTAGAAAAAGAGATTGACAACCGATTTCTGTATCAGGGCAAGAAGCAACAGATGGAAACTAATCAAGGAGAGAAGCAAACTAGAACTAAGAAGAAATTTCTTGACAGTTAGAACAATTAATCAGTGGAACAACTGGCCTCCAGAAGTTGTGAATGCTCCAACACTGGAAGTTTTAAAGAAGATGTTGGATAACCATTTGTCTGAAGTGGTGTAGGGTTTCCTGCCTAAGCAGGGGGTTGGACTAGAAGACCTCCAAGGTCCCTTCCAACTCTGGTATTCTGACTGTAGAGATCTATCCAGGGCATTGAACTTGTCTTGAATGCACTTTTTTGTGTGTGTGCATTTTTTATGGTTTTTATGGATGTTATCTACAACTTGAAAACTTTTTATGAGTCTTATCTTTTGGCAAGCTCTGGATTTGATCCCCAAAACCTATGAGCCCGTGGCAATTTAATCACTGCTAAAAGTATAGAGAGGCATCAGATCTATAACATCTGACGTTTAATTAAACACAGCCCCTTGGCTAGAATTAATCCTTCTCCTTCAACAATCCTTTAAGAAATAAAGGATGAAGAACTCCTATGCGCACTTACTCTGTAAACCCCACTGATTTTAGTGGGAGGCCTGAGTAAAGCAAACACAGAGCCATTCACTTGGGTGTTTGGCACACAGGACCGTCGATTAAACTCAGCGACACACATTTTGTAGTGAAAATTGAGAGAGAGAGAGAGAGGCCATAATTGAGTGGGTAGGACACATTTTCTGCATAAAGTACTTCCAGATTTGCCTATGGAGATTCTCGGTCATCCAATGTGATGTATGCAGAGCAATGCAATGTATGCAGCGCAGTGCAGTGAGATATGCACAGATATGTACACTGGAGAAACAAAACAGCCGCTTCACAAATGCATGGCACAACATAGGAGAACAAACTCATCAGGACAAGACTTCGCAGTCCATCTGCATTTGAAAGACCAAGGCCACTCTGCTGAAGGCAGCAAAATTCCACATTCTGGACAGGGAGGACCAGTGGTTTGAAAAAGGGGTCAAAGAGGCCATTTATGTTAAAATTGCACAGTCCTCTCTCAACAGAGGGGGAGGAATACAACACTACCTATTTCCAATCTACAACACAGTCTTTTCAGCAGTTCCAAGAAAGCTCCACACCCATTGGCATTACTCAGGTGACCCTGAGGGCATAGATAAATCTCCAAATGATCTCAATGACTCTCAGAGAGAGTACTAATGACCAGAGGATTGCAAGGAATATAAATCCTTCCATCTTTCACCATTGAGTCAGAACTCAAGAAGCTTCTTGGATGAGAAGGGAAGCATCTTCAAGGGAGCTCGGGAGCCCATTTTCGCTGGCAGAGGCACTGCGGACCAATCCCTCACTGTTTCCAGGGTCGCCTCATGGGGCAGATCTAAGCACCCAGTGGGCAGGATCTGGCCTGCGGGCCTTGAGTTTGACATCCCTGCTGTGTGGAGTCAAGCAAAGATCTTCAGAAACAAGGGAGGAGTTCTCTTCTACAGTTTTACCTTACAACTCCAGACTGTCTTCGGAGTAGAAACGCACATGCAGAAATACGGAATTATAAATTGAAAGAAATGGTTGAAGTCTTAGAAAAACAAAATTCTTGGAAAGCAAAGAGAGAAAGGAAACTGGCACAAATTGAAGCCATCTTTGACGTAGTCCGAGACACCAGCGACAATCCCACAAGTGAAAATTTTCAGGTAACCGTCCTGATTAAACGAACGATTTGTGTTGGATGTTCAGACAGAAAAACAATGACAGGCAATCTCAATTAAAACATAGAAAAGGAAAGAAGAAAGTGATATGCTCAAAAGAGCGAACAGAGAAATTACCTAGATTAAGGTGTCTAGACGTGTGAGTGTCTATTTACTATATTAAAGGACAAAAGGGAATTTAATCCTCACAGTGGAACAATATTCGTTGGAAAATTCTCTGTGGTTCCTGTCCTTTTGAGGCTTTTTGGGGGCAATTTTTGGCACAGGGAAGTAAAATAAATCAGGATGGGGTCATAATCAAAGCCAATCACATGATTCTTATATGTGTGTGGCATAGTTGGGATTGGCATCTTTTTTTTTTTTGGCCAATTGTCCACTCTTCTTCCTTTAAAAACTTCTCAATGTCATGGAAACTTTCTTAAGCCTTCATGTTTAGTGCTCATTTAGTGACTGTTCAGAGTTACGACTCTGAAAAAAGGGACATAGGACCGTTTTCACACTTATAACTGCTGCAGCTCCCTGTGGTTATGTGATTTACATTCGGATGCTTGACAATCAATTCACATTTATGACGATTGCAGTGTCCTGGAGTCACTTTTGCAAACTTCTGACAAACAAAGTAAAAGGAAAGCCAGATTCACTTAACAACCATGTTACTAATTTAACAACTGCAGTGATTCACAGTGGCAAGAAAAGTCATAAAACGGGGCAACATTTTTACTTAACAAATTTCTCACTTAGCGACCTAAATTTTGCGCTCAGTTGTGGATCTTCTCTTGAGGACTATCTGTACTTAAATTTTTGTTTTTACCCTTCTCTATTTCTGCTATTATACGGACATGGTGATCGAAAGGTCGGCAGTTCAGCAGTTCGAATCCCTAGTGCCGCGTAATGGGGTGAGCTCCTGTTCCTTGTCCCAGCTTCTGCCAACTTAGCAGTTCGAAAGCAGGTAAAAAAATGCAAGTAGAAAAATAGGGACCACCTTTGGTGGGAAGGGAACAGCGTTCCGTGCGCCTTTGGCATTGAGTCATGCCGGCCACATGACCACAGAGACGTCTTCAGACAGCGCTGGCTCTTCGGCTTTAAAACGGAGATGAGCACTGCCCCCTAGAGTCCGGAACGACTAGCACATATGTGCGAGGGGAACTTTACCTTATTTTTGTAATTGAATACATATAGCAACATTTCTCAACTTTAAGATACGTGAACATTAACTCCCAGAATTCCCCAGCCAGGAATTCTGGAAGTTAAAAAATCTACACGTCTTAAAAATACCACAGTTGAGAAACGTTGAGATATAATATTCAGAAATCTTTCCAATTTTGTGCCTCGAGCATAAAAAAATATCAGGAACGGTGGATTTAAATGTCAGAAGTAGTGGATTTCAAATGCGTTTCAAACTTAGCTGTCTTGATTTATTTTTTATTTTTAATTCAAAATAAACCTGTAGAGACGCCCATTTTTCATCGCTTGCTGTATCTATAAAAGGACTGTTTGGCAGGCCAGCTCAAAGCTGCAGCTGGTGACCAGTAATGCCAAGGGAAAATATTCTGGGATAGTAACTTTAGATTCCGGGCCTGAATCCATTAATATTAAACTGAACTTTTTACTTTTAAAGAACACACCTTTAATATGTGTAGGTTTTACCTTTTGAAGAAAAAGTCACTTGGTTTTTAAAATGCTCTTAAGCATCAAACATTACGAAGGAAAATAGGCAGCCTTGGAGGAACCGCATTTTAAATTAAACCACTTTGTTTATATTGCAATAATCTTACTTGCGTGCCTGGTCATATATCCAGGGTCTAATTCGGTCTACGAGAGGGAGGCCAAGTCAGGATTTCTTTTTGAATAATGCAATCTCAACAAAGGGGTCCATTTCTAGCAAGGAGGACCTCACAGACTGAGGAGATGGTCTCACCCAAAAATCAGCTGAGGAACATCTCAAATTTCTTCAACAGTTCAACTATTTTGGGCATCTCAAATGATCTTTATTGACTTGTGCCAGTTTTTCCTCAATCTCAGTCCCTTTCAAATGCATGAACTTCAACTTCAACCGGCTGGGAATTCTGGGAGTTGAAATCCACGCATCCACACAAAAGAGCTTGAAATTGACAAACAGTAATTTACGATTTGGTCAGCTTGCAATCACGATTACCAATAATGTATTTCTGTACCTGGGAACAACACGGCCCCATCGATTGCTTTCTTTTCATCACAAAACAGCCCTTATAATGGAAAGATAATGGAATAATCTCTGAAGATTATTTTAAAGAAGAGGTTGGATAAACATTTGTCTGAAGTGGCGTAGGGTTTCCTGCCAAAGCAGGGGGTTGGACTAGAAGACCTCCAAGATCCCCTCCAACTCTGTTATTTTAAGTTCTAGATCATACTTCCAAGCTTAACAATAAGCTAAAATAATTATTTGATTCCCCTCTTCCACTCCGTGTAACGGGTTTTAGGCCTCATATAAATACCATGTTTAGTTTTTTAAAAAAGTGCATTAAAGGTTCTTTACCACCGCAGGCAATTGTCCTTTCCTGCTGATATGCATTGTACGTATATTTTACAAACCTTGTGTTTTTGAAGGTCACGGTTAGCCAGTATGAGGGGTTGAGCTAGCATAGAGTTGCCTTTAAGTACAGGGTGGCAATAAAGTTAATTATAGATTTGTGCTGGGGAGCAGGGAAAGCCTTTCTGAGTTGAGGCAAGGATTCCCCTGAGCGACAGGACTAAAAATATTATTCTCTCAGTGAGAGTTCTGCAGACATCCACAGCAAAGCTGCTCAGGCCTGGAGCTGTTTGGTTATAAAAATAAATATACAGAAGGGGCAAAACTAAAAGGGATTTGGAGAAGGATCGTTTCTCTTCCATGGTTCTGAATGGTAGGTTTCATTAAGCAAATTACAACTCTTCCCTTGTAGGCTGCTCTTACAAATTCAAGGGCACAGTTGTTTCTCCTGCACTTGATGGGCATCGGTTTTCATGCACAAAAACCCAACGAAATATCAGCAGACGGGAATATTTGTACCTCAAGGTTGGAGTGTCCTTGGTGCTCTCTGAACTTGGTTGTATTCTTGTTTGGTGTTTCATTACCCAACTAGGTAACATCTGATAATGTTATTACAGTAGGTAAAGACTAGCATGGATGATGTTACCTACTTGGGTAATGAGCTTGGTCTGCAAGAATGCAACCAACCACCTCAGAGAGCACCAAGGACCCCAACAGTCCTCCTCCTCCTGCTTCTCCTGATGATGTTGACTAGTTGGGTAATGAAATGTCTGCAAGCTCAAAGAGCACCAAAGACCTCAGTCCTCTCCTCCTCCTCCTCCTCCTCCTCTTCCCAACCAAGCTCAGAGAGCATCCAAGCATTCACCTATGGAATATCCATGATTCCATTTTGAAGAATGTTCTGGGGAGAACAGCTTGGTTTGATAAGCCATCATGATAAGCCAGACATAAACAAGGTTTTGAGGCTGTCCATATGAGATAATCGAAAGCTTAGGGATCATTCTGGTTCCTGTCCACCATTGCTCTTCACAGACCGATCATAATCTCTAGCTACAGACCGTGAGCCAATACGGGGCCGGAAAAGAACTGGAATGCCATTTCTCTCTTCAACCTCTTATTCCAACCTGCACATCATATCCTCTAGTTGGCTTTGGGCTACAATTCTCTGATGTCCCAGCCCAGGGTGGTTGGATGTTGTTGTAGCCAAGATGTAGCCAAACATAGCCAAGATGTTTACATCACTCAGTACTGCTGGAGGATTTAAATCTGTGTTTCTCAGCCTTACAGCCTTTAAGATCTATGGACTTCAACTCCCAGGATTCCCCAACCGGCCCAAGTTGCAGCCCATCTGCCTTCAAGCTGGTGAGGTTGAGGAACAGCGATTTGAGCCTTTCCACCAACGATGGTTAGTCCTACAGAGATACTAATGGAAACAGAGACACAAAGCATGTTGTTGCTTTTAAGAAAAACAAAAACAGGACACCAGGTGTGAGATGCGTAGTTTGCTCTTCAGATGACACCAAACCTCTCCGATGTTTACCCTGCTACCCTGCTAATTATCTCCCATAAGTAATGTCACAAGGTGCGCATTAAATTTCAGCTCCTGACAACCTCAATCTGCGTTCGTATGTCTCAAAACCACTATTGTCTCCCCTTTTCAAGCCAAGTCCAAATTAAAGCAAAAATAAATGAATAAATAAAAATAAAAATGGAGGCGGGAAGGAGATGTAATAATAGGAATGGTGAATAAGCGAAATGATAGCATATTGCTTTGAGGAGCTCCTACAAAGACAAGAGGGTCAAACTATTTTCCAAACCACCAAAAGGCAAGATGAGAAACAACGGATGGAAACTAAAGAAGGAGAGGAGCAACCTAGAATTAAGGAGAAATTTCTTGGCAATGAGAACAATACACCAGTGGAACGACTTGCCTCCAGAAGTTGTGGGTGACCCAACACTGGAGGTTTTTAAGAAGAGACTGGACAACCATTTGCTGCTTTCCTTCCTTCCTTCCTTCCTTCCTTCCTTCCTTCCTTCCTTCCTTCCTTCCTTCCTTCCTTCCTTCCTTCCTTCCTTCCTTCCTTCCTTCTCCATCACTGGAGGTTTTTAAGAAGAGACTGGACAACTGTTTGCTGTTTTCCTTCCTTCCTTCCTTCCTTCCTTCCTTCCTTCCTTCCTTCCTTCCTTCCTTCCTTCCTTCCTTCCTTCCTTCCTTCTCCATCACTGGAGGTTTTTAAGAAGAGACTGGACAACCGTTTGCTGCTTTCCTTCCTTCCTTCCTTCCTTCCTTCCTTCCTTCCTTCCTTCCTTCCTTCCTTCCTTCCTTCCTTCCTTCCTTCCTTCCTTCCTTCCTTCCTTCCTTCCTTCCTTCCTTCCTTCTCCATCACTGGAGGTTTTTAAGAAGAGACCGGACAACCGTTTGCTGTTTTCCTTCCTTCCTTCCTTCCTTCCTTCCTTCCTTCCTTCCTTCCTTCCTTCCTTCCTTCCTTCCTTCCTTCCTTCCTTCCTTCCTTCCTTCTTTCTCCATCACTGGAGATTTTTAAGAAGTGACTGGACAACCATTTGTCTGGAATGGTATAGAGTTTCCTGTCTGAGCAAGGGGCTGGACTAGAAGATCTCCAAGGCCCCTTCCAATTCTATTATTCTACAGTCTATGTTCTATGAGCCTACAACCACAATTTCTCTGCTTTTAGCATGGTCAGACATCAAACGATAAATCAGTCCCTGAAAAGCTGGACCCCATTCAAATATTTACACTAGCACTTGTCCTCCATTTGGAGAAGAAGCATTTTTGGCACGAACACAAAATGTTCTTCATATTGGAAAAAAAGGGGGGGGGAAATGAAAAATGTAAATATCAGTCTGTCAGTGGAAGACTTCTATGACCAGTCTCCTGATTTCGGACATTCCCTTCCCTTTTTTAAAAAAAAATAATATTAAAGCTAAAGAAAATATTTGTTTTCTAAATAATGCATGGACTTTCAAAGAGTCCCATTGCTGACAGAGGCTGTTTTCTCTATGCAGGTCTCCCCAAAAGGAAAAGACGCCACAGCAGAGCCACATTGTCTCTGACTAATCATGGCTTAATCAGAACTGATGCCAAACAGGACCAGCAAAATCGTTCAGCTGGTAGTCAGTTAGTGGTTTTCTGTTTTTTTGGAAATGATAAATTTCTGCATCTTGCTGCTGCATTTTAGCTAAAGCAATCATGGGGAAAAAAGAGGAGGGAAACAGGAGGCAAATTTATTTTTGTAGCAGAAGATGGAATTCAAGAAATTATGAGGCCAGTTAAGTGAAGCAGCCACTGTTTCAGGAACCTGATTTTTTTGTTTTTGGTAAAAAAGGAAGAATTCAACCAGACAATGAAGCTTATTATTGTATGGCCATCACCATCTATGTCTAAAGGAAGAAGAAGAAGAGCCAGGGAAGGGCCTCACCCACTGATATCTCTTTATTTATTTAATTTATGTCATGAACAGATCCAAGCCGAATCAAAGGGAAGGGATCAGCTCTTGACGTTCTGGGGATTTCTGAAAGAGTGGAGAAAAATGTCACCGTTTCGGGAAGGAATGGAATGATGACAATTGTTTTTTGTATTTTTTCTTTCTGCATATTTTGTCTTTTCTTTGTTTGTATGCTGCCTTTATTATTTTTACAAACATCCCAAAGCAGAAGGTGCACGTGTGAATCAGTGGTGCGTTTCAAATTTTTTTATTACTGGTTGTGTGGGTGTGGCTTTGTGGGTGTGGCAGGGGAAGGTTACTGCAAAATCTCCAGTTCCTCCTGATCTGCTGGGACTCAGCAGAGAATAGATGAGGGCGGGGCCAGTCAGAATTTTTACTACTGGTTCTCTGAACTACTCAAAATTTCTGCTACTGGTTCTCCAGAACTGGTCAGAACCTGATGAAACCCACCTCTGGTGTGAACAAAGCGAGCATGTATGTGCGGGGCGAACCGAATATTGGAAAGAATATTAGAATAAGAATATTGGAAACCCACTGCTGGAGTATAGCTAATACTCCTTCCTCCTCCTACAATAACAATTCTGTGAGGTAGGTTGGGCTGAGAGAGAGCGACTGGCCCCAAATCACATAGCTTACTTTCATGCTTAAGGCGAGACTAGAACTCACCATCTCCTGGAGATTGGGTCAAAGTCACCCAGCCAGTTTTCATAGCTAATGTGGGATTAGAATTCCCAGTCTCCTGGTGATTGGTCTAAAGTCACCCAGCCAGTTTTCATGCTTATGGCAGAACTAGAACTCCCAGTCTCTTGGTGATTGGCCCAAAGTCACCCAGTCCACTTTCATGCCTAAGGCAGAACTAGAACTCACCATCCCCTGGTGATTGGCCCAAAGTCACCCAGCCAGTTTTCATGCCTAAGGGAGGGACTAGAATCCACTGTCTCCTAGTTTCTTGCCTGGGTGCCTTCATCACTGGACCAAACTGGCGCTAGACCATTAGACAATGGCACAAACACACTTTAACGATCAACCCTATACACAAGAATCTAGTCAACTAAAGTTCAGTACTAAATTGGCACCAGATAAGGGTCAGTGGAATTGAAAAGGGATTGGACTTGGACTGTTTGTGGCAACTCTAAGCTGATGACCCACTTAACTCCACCTTCTCTCCTCCTACAGAGCCACCCTGAATTCCTCCAAAATCCCTAATCGCTATAAAACTTCAGAAACAGCACCAGGATTAAGAAATGGAAGGAGAAATATTTTCATGGAATAAAGCTCGAATCAAACCCCTGGGGTGGGGCAGCCATCTTTTTTTTAACTTGCAAAAAAGTTTTTCTGTTTGAAGGCATTGTCAAAACTGATTTGATTTAGGGGGTTTGTCTCAAGCGTTTCCTGGTTCTTCTGATCCCAAATTCTTTCAAAGGAGGCTCTTTTTGTCAGGAAGATAAATTCACCACCACCAAGAACCAAGATTCGTATTAGGGAGAGTCATACAATAGAAAGAATATTCTGCAATTAAGGACTGGATAGAAGAAGTAAAACAACGGCTCCACATGAAGAACAAATTGAGAAGGGACGGCATTTAATCATTTATAATGGGGTTCCCAGGAATAGCCACATGGGCAAAAAAGAAGAATTGGCCCAAGTTTTTCCATAAAGCTGTGAATTAAGGAAACGGGGGGAAAAAATTGCCTACTTAAAAAAAATGGAGGGGTGGGTTGGGAGAGAAGAAAAATGCACATTCAGCTTCTAGCACTAATCAAAAGCTAGTTTAGGCGTTGACAGGCAATTCCTCAGGAATAAATGATTGGAAAGATTACATATTTTAACACGCAGGCACATCCATCCAAAGGCACTTTAGCGTTAGCACAAATGGAACCAGCCTCTGGTGTTCCTTTTCACCCTCCGAGGGGGAGATAAGTCAAAGAACGTTGCATTTTCCCGGGTTGGGTGACTCAAGGAGAAATATTCACCCACCTGGGTGGTTTATGCAGAAACAGCCTTCGTTCGCATCATTCATATGATTTGCAGAGACCATGTTTTCTTTCCTTGGGTCAAAAGTGAATTTTAAAGGTAGAAGCAATGAGCCATTTTAATAAGAGAAGGAGCTGACCCCTGATTTTGGAGCAAGGATGTTGCTGGACTGAGTGAGCTATGTTGCCTTACAATTTCTGAAGTTGTAAGAAGTTGGGGGGAGAAGGAGGAGAAGCAGGAGAAGAAGCAGAAGAGGAGGAGGAGGAAGAAGAGAAGGAGGAGGAGGAGAAGGAACAAGAAGAAGAAGAAGAAGAAGAAGAAGAAGAAGAAGAAGAAGAAGAAGAAGAAGAAGAAGAAGAAGAAGAGGAGGAGGAGGAGGAGGAGGAGGAGGAGGAGGAGGAGGAGGAGGAGGAGGAGGAGTCAATGTTGAATGTGGTAGTACTATTATTTATTTATTTTTTATTTGTTTGTTTGTTTGTTTATTTATTTATTTATTTAATCAAATTTATATACCCCGAAGGACTCAGGGCGGTGAACAGCCAAGATGAAATGCATACAATACGAATGTTAAAAGACATTTAGAATACAATAAATATTCTGGCCCAATAATTTAAAACACCCAATTTAGGACAGATTTAAAACAATTTAAAAAGGGAAAATTAGGCCAGGCCTGCCTGTTGGAATAAGAATGTTTTAAGGGCATGGCGGAAAGTGCGCAGATCCGGGATACTCCATATCTCCGGGGGGAGATATTTCCAGATGGTGGATGCCCCCACAGAGAAGGCTCTTCCCCTGGGGGCCGCCAGTCGACACTGTTTGACCGACGGCACCCTGAGAAGCCCCTCTCTATGGGAGCATACTGGTCGGTGACAGGTTACTGGTGGCAGAAGACGGTCTCTTAAATACCCTGGTCCTATGCCATGGAGCGCTCTAAAGGTGGTAACCAGAATCTTGAAGCGCACTCAGAAGACCACCGGGAGCCAGTGCAGCTCGCGCAGGAGGAGAGCCACATGGGAGTGCCATGTCGCTCCCATAACCACCTGCACGGCCGCATTCTGGACCAGTTGGAGCCTCTGGGTGCTCCCCAAGGGGAGCCCCATGTAGAGAGCATTGCAGTGGTCCAGGCGGGAAGTGATGAGAGCATGAGTGACTATACTTAACGAGTCTCGATCTAGAAAGGGACGCAACTGGCGAATCAGGCGAACCTGATAAAAAGTCCTCCTGGCCACAGCCGTCAGGTGCTCTTCTAAAGACAGCCGTGAATCCAGGAGGACACCCAAGTTGCGAGCCCTCTCCGTGGGGGCCAGCGATTCGCCCCCAATAGTCAGTGATGGCGCCAACTGACTATATTAGGATGTCGGAAACCACAGCCACTCAGTCTTGGATTATAAGTACTTCCCCCTCCTATTAAATTTGGGATCTCAGATGCCAACATTTTGTACCCCCAAAATTACAAATTGTTCTCCATTCTTCCAAGGCAAGTACTGTAAAATAGATACTTCCAAGGTATCTATTTTAAACAGATTGTTTTCTTGCATGATATTTTCTGTATCAATACACTACTTTTAAATATTTTCTATTATGTACAAACGATGGAATTTAAGGAACTTACATTCTAATTTTATAATGAAAAAGGTTGTTTTGTATGATACAAGTCTTATTAATAATTAGAATTGTCGCCTGGGGCTCCACTTCTTATCTATTTCTTTACTTTTATTAAAAGATTAGAAAAACTTTTGTCAGTTTACGCTGGCTTTGAACTGTGACTTATAATTAAACGTGTTGGTCTCTTCCGTTGTACTTTTGCTGATGAAAATTTACTGGAACCCTTCCTTCTGCGATGCTTATTTCTATCCAACCTTCCTTCAAGATATATTGCAATTACATCAACACAGTTGCCAACGTATCTTATAAATAATCATTAGAGAAAGAAGCTCTAAACAATTACAAACAGCTTTGTGAGGGGGCTCGGTTGTACAGCATGACAAATTACATCGAGTTATTAAACCGGGTTAAGTTTAATGTACAGACACACACTTAAATCTTGCAGATCAGTATCTTAAATCTGCTGTTAAACATGTTGAACTTTGATAAAATATGGTTAACCCAATTAAAATCATTAACGGGAGAAAAGATTAATGATGGATAATAAAGAATACGTTGATACTGTAGTGTGGTGTAGAATAGATCATACTTAGGTTATGTGTCAGATTTGAATACGAACTCAAAACCCCACAATGACATCACTTTTTAAGCTTCTTCAGAGATTAGATAAAGAGGTGACCTCACAAATAAGAGAATTTGACCCTGGGAATAAGAAAGGATCCTTGGCGTGACTGCCACCATTGAAAGGGAACTGAGTCCACTCTGTTCTTAAGGTCCCAAGACATTTAAAAGACTCACATTGTTCCAAACTTAGAAAAGGGGGGAGGGGACTACCAAATCAAAAAGAAAGAAAGGAAGAGTTTAGCCTTGCTAAAACTGATTCATTAAATGGCAGACACATTAGTAGCAAAATGTGATACACATGAACAGACTGGGAAACTATGAGCACCTTAGATCAAGAAAACCTGGCATTCAGACGCATCAGCCATCAGCAGGCACAGAGAGATAAATGATATCTACATACCATTCGAAAGAGACAATAGAAAAGCTAGCAAGGAAGCAAGAAGATCTCGCTAGAAATCGACACCCAGATCAGGAGAGATTAACACCAGATTTAACACAGGACCAACAATCAAGCAGTAAACAATACCGTATTTGAAGGATTACCAAGAAGAAAATAATATTTCACCAAAAACTGACAGGTCAAGCTACTAGTATATAAACTAGCAGAACCCACCCTTCAAACACTGATGATGTTGCCTAGTTGGGTAATGAAATGTCTACAAGAAAATAATCAAGTTCAGAGAGCACCAAGGACCCCCTCAATTCAAATATTCTCTGTTATTGGTACATTAGTAACATGATTGATTGATTAATTCATTGATTGATTGGCTGGCTGTTTGATTGGTTGATTGTGTGAATTAATTGATTGTGTGAATCTTGAAGTGTGAATCTTGGCTTGCATATGTAAGATGAACTACCTTGGTCTGGTAGAAAGAAATTGCTGATTCTTGTGTTCTACACTAATCCTATTGAGCTTCTTCTTTTCCATCTGCACAAAACTGCTATTAATGCTGCTACTACTGGTACTATTATTCTACTAAATATAATACTTCTTCCAGAGATATCATTATTTCAGGCTTCACTCGAACTTAAAACCTACTAGCAACTTCTCTCAGGAGTCCAAAACGACAGGAAAACCACCAAGTTTTAGGAAGGACCCCACAGTTGAACCCCGAGCTACAAATATTCTGTTGCTATCTTTAGCATTTGCCTAAAGCTGTATGTTTTGAGAAGTCCAAGAGAGGTTTGGAAAAATGTGGAGACTCCAAAATGTCTTCTTGGATATGATTTGAAAGAAGTAAAAGAATTCAGAGTATCTTTACGATTTATATTGTTCTGTTTCCTAGTATGATTAGATTGCTTATTAGTAACCAATGATTATCATTAAATGTTGTATCTTATGATTCTTGATGAATCTATTTTATTTTTCTTTATGTACACTGAGAGCATATGCACCAAAGAAAAATTCTTTGTGTGTCCAATCACACTTGGCCAATAAAGAATTCTCCTCTCCTCTCCTCTCCTCTCCTCTCCTCTCCTCTCCTCTCCTCTCCTCTCCTCTCCTCTCCTCTCCTCTCCTCTCCTCTACCCCATCCCATCCCATCCCATCCCACCCTACCATACCCCTACCCCTACCCCTACCCCTACCCCTACCCCTACCCCTACCCCTACCCCTACCCCTACCCCTACCCCTACCCCTACCTCTATTCTATTCTATTCTATTCTATTCTATTCTATTCTATTCTATTCTATTCTATTCTATTCTATTCTATTCTATTCTATTCTATTCTATTCTATTCTATTCTACCCTACCCTACCCTACCCTACCCTACCCTACCCTACCCTACCCTACCCTACCCTACTCTACTCTGGGTATGGATTGCTCCTCACCAACATCATCTGGCCCCAGGAAGCACTATTAGAGTTTAAAAAATCTCCAACCAAGACTAAAAGCTACTCTGGATATTGAAAAAAGCTGGATGATGATTCCTCAACTCAAGCTTGTCTGAATATATAAGAATTTTAGCAGCAACATAGAAATCCTTTACAAGGTTTCCTTCTGAGTTTTTTTCCCATTATCCCAGTCCAGTTTATATCCCGGGACACTCTTTCCATTTGTGCCATTATTATATATTTGCTTTTCCCTCCTATTATAAAACTTGAGAGCAACTTAATCCCAAGAGTCCCTGAGCCAGCCTCCAGCTGAGGGGGAAAAACCAGGAGGCCTTGCATGTCTAAAACTCAAGGAAGAAAAGCGATGTTCGAAAACACTCATCCGATTTGCCAGGTCTGAAGAACCTATGGTGGACTTACATCTCCTAGCCTTTCTACCCGGGGCTGCTGGGAATTGTAGTTTGATGTAACAATGCAGGGAATATATAAATTGGAAGGCTGCAATTCGAAACTGCAAGTTCAAGTAAACCTGAGGGAACTTAGTCAACGCAGAGTCCGAGAAAGAAAATTACGGAAATCATAAAACGGTTCCTCGTATCAAGTCAAGTCCTTACCTAGGTTATCATGTGTATCAAATCTGAAACATGTGAACTCTTTGGGGAACTAAACCAGGGTTGTAGAGGATAGATCAGAAGGGTCTTCCACCGACATCGGATATAATTAATTCCACCGAGAATACCAGGGAAAAAGCGATCGGATGAAAGCAGCAGCTAAGGAGAATTATTTTATTTTATTTTATTTAAAAAGAAGGTTGTATCTTCACTCCCCGGCTTCCTTACCCACCTGGGATTGTTGAAGCAATTTGAGCAGAACTGCAGATCTTGGGGGGTGGGGGAGGGAACCAAACACCTCCAGCCACCCCCTCGAACTCAGCTTATCGTCTCCTTTCTTCCATCCCTCGAGGCTGATTATAAAAAGAGGCAATTTACCTTGTTAACTCGCCCACCTGTAATCAGAGCTAAGTAGTCCTGGGCACCTTGAATGAAAAGGATCTTTTTCAAAGCTTGATCCACCATCCTTTCAAGGTTAATAGGGAAAAGAGCTTCTTACAATCCAGCTCATCCACAGCCCTACAGTATATTCCTGATTATTTTCCACCATCATTTAGGCTTAGTAATGTCTTTGGGTACGAGCCAAAAAAAAAAAAAGAACAAAGAGAAAGGCCAAGGCAGATTTAGATTTCCTGATCTGAGAAGGGAGAATTACCGACAATTATTCTCTTATACAGTTATGAACCAGGGAGGTGGCATGGTGGAAAACAAAGCAAAAATGTTAATATTTTGAACAATGAGGATACTATTGTGCCTTCCTGGAGTGGTAAGAAATCTAGGGAAGTGAAATTGTATGATTTATCTAGTTTGGATGAAAAGGACAGCTGTCTTGTGGTCTGCCAGCAGCCTTCAGAGTTGGCAGTGGAGTCGGACAGCAATAAGGCTGAGGAAGAACATGGCCCAGTCCTGGTGGCTGGGGAAGGCCCGGATGAGGGCTCTGGGTCAGAGGCAGAGATGGGACCAGGGCCATCGGGGAGGGATGTGTGGACTCCGGAGCCCCCAAAGTTGGACAGCAGAGACTCAGAGGAACAGGAGGAGCTGCCAGAAGGCAGGAGCAGATAAAACAGAGAGGACGACTCGGGAGTAAGGCCAAGAGATGATTGGCCCCTCCCATAAGGCTTAAAAGACCAGCAACGGCTTTTGGCGTCTTTGCCGGAAAACAACGTTGAGAGAATTGCTTCATGTTTCTCTGTATTCATTTCTTGTCAGCATCTTCTGCTTCTGAACTTTTGCCTTTGGCAGTTTGCCTAATTATCCCAAGGTCAGTGATAAACTGAGGAATGGTGTTTTGAAGAATTTGCTTTAATTTAGTTTGGACTACACTGAGAATGAGTTCATTCTCAGCTGTTCTAACAAAGTCTGTTCGTTTTTGAACTGTTTGCCTTTAATACTATCTACTTGGGCCTCAGTCACAACAAGCCAGAAAATTCAGTCTTTCTAATATGGGTTGTAGATAACTTAGTTATACAAGTGGTCCTCAACTTAGACCACAATTAAGCCCAACATTTCTATTGTTAAGTGAGACATTTGTTAAAGGTCCAGAAACAGGAAGGGCCAAGAAAAAAAAACCCCTTGGTAAATAGTTTATAGGCAATAGATAAGTATAATTTCTCCCCAAAACACTCATTGGACTTCACTTAGAATCTAAAATCAACTTTACCAGAATCAGTTGAGCAAACTTATGACCCTTTTTCACACTTACGACCATTGCAACATCCTCAAGGTCACATAATCAAAATTCGGATGCTTGGTAACTGACTCATATTTATGACGGGTGACGCAATCCCCTTTTGTAACCTCCTGGCAAGCAGAGTCAAGGGAGAAGCCAGATTCATTTAACAACCAGGTTACTAACTGGGACAAAACTCACTTAACAAGAGTTTCACTTAGCAACATAAATTTTGGGTTCAGCTGCGGTCGTAACTCGGGGTCTCCCTGCATTAAGGAAGAATCATCTCTATACCATGTTGGAGAAATTGCAGCTATTGTAACATGTTAGGCAACCCAGGACCAACAGCTGAATAGAGAAATTCACTTAACAACTGTCTCCCTTAGCAGTGAAAAACTGGGGCTCAGCTGTGGTCGTAAGAAATTCAAGGGTGAAAAAAGGAAGGTTCTACATTTAGGCAAAAAAACCCAAATGCACAGGATCAGTATATGTGGTACCTTGCTCAATAGTAACTGTGAGAGGGATCTTGGAGTCTTAGTGGACAAGCATTTAAATAGGAGCCAGCTTTGTGAAGCTGCTGCCAAAAAATTCAACAGAATCCTAGGCTGCATAAACAGAGGGATAGAATCAAGATCTTGCTAAGTGTTAATACCACTTTATAAGGCCTTGGTAAGGCCACACTTGGAATCCTGCATTCAGTTTTGGTTACCACAATGTAAAAAAGACTCTAGAAAGAGTGCAGAGAAGAGTAACAAAGAGGATTAGGGGACTAGAGGCTAAAACTTATGAAGAACAGTTGCAGGAACTGGGTGGGTATGTCTAGTTTAGTGAAAAGAAGGACCAGGGGAGACATGATAGCAGTGTCCCAATCTCTCAGGGGCTGCCCTAAAGAAGAGGGAGTCAAGCTATTCTCCAAAGCACCTGAGGGTAGGACAAGAAGCAACAGGTGGAAACTGATCAAGGAGAGAAGCAACCAGGAAGGAAGGAGAAATTTCCTGACACTGAGAACAATGAATCAGTGGAACAACTTGCCTCCAGATGTTATGAATGCTCCAACACTGGAAGTTTTTAAGAAGAGGTTGGATAATCATTTGTCTGAAGTGGTGTAGAGTTTCCTGCCTAAGCAGAGGGTTGGACTAGGTGACCTCCAAGGTCCCTTCCAACTTTGTTACTCTTATTCTATTCTATTCTATTCTATTCTATTCTATTCTATTCTATTCTATTCTATTCTATTCTATTCTATTCTATTCCATTCCATTCCATTCCATTCCATTCCATTCCATTCTAAAGTTGAGGACAGCCTACACTCTTTACATACATTAATGGGACTGAAACTACTGTGACCATGAAGAAAAAAAAAATAAGCTGGCACAATAGCATGATATAATTCAAAAGGCTTCCAGAGAAACCATAGACAGGATTTTCTTCGGATGCATTCTACACATATTTTTCCCTTTTCCCACAATGTGACATAATGAAAAACGATCTAAGTGAGAGTCAAATAACTCGGCAAAATCGCTGGCAGGTTTTGTCTTTCAAAATGACTGAACTTTGTCAATTACCTCTCCTCTTATGGCAAAAGATTTAAATTGGAACAAGAAGTTTGCAACTTCCGGGCAAAATTGTACCCCGGAGGGTCTCGCTGTGATATTGTAAGCATTCGGCTCAACAGACGGAATTCGTTTGTCAGCTCATTCATCCTAAAGGCTTCCAAGCTTCTGCTTCCAATTTTAGAAACATTCATTTTTTTCTCTCTCTTTTTTGGGGGGATAGTTTATATTTTCCCACCACTTATGTGAGAACCGAAAATTTTCCCCCAAGAAAAATGTGCCCTGGGTCAAAGGTGATGGGCCCGAAAGCATCAGTAGAAGGAGGAACTAAATATAGTACGGAATGAAAAAAAAATAATCTTAACATTCTTGAAAAACACCCAATGTAAGCATTTGTCTCGGGAACCGGCTGAAGGAAATAGCAAGAGAGCCGCAGAGATTATAGGTATGTACTGGACAATTTTTCTAGCGGGATTGTTTTGCTCCGAGCTTCTCCTCTTGATGTTGTGCAGTTTGGAGACGATTTGTTAAAATGTCCCAGTTTTAAATAGTTTGCAGGGCCCCTTTGTTAGGTGACCCCAAGGAAAGGGCCCAGCCTTCAGAAATCAGCAATTACTCACTATCCTTAATTGTTTATTGTAATACGGCCACTCTAATGACGGCATTGTGTAGTCTGCCTGGGAAGAAACAAAGAGTCCATCTATATGAGATTTCCCGGGTTCTTGGGAGATTGTTACAAACACTGCTATGCATAAAACTCTGCCTTGGACAGTTCTTAATGGACTTTCTGTAATAAGATTTCAAAAATTAAAAATTGGTGGAAAACACCCCCCCTCCAAGAATGTTAAAAATGGAAGCTCTGATAATCTGGATTTCATCACATGAAATCCACGGAGAAGACCGTCTCTTGAATGGACCAATGTTTGTTAGCTTCTCAAAGTATAAAATACACAGAAAAAAATGAAAGGAAGGAGAGGAGAAAGGGAAGAGGAAAGGGATAGGTTAAAGGGGAAAGAAGAAAAGAAGAAGCATTAACTTCCCAAGGTCAGGGTTTCAAGGAACACCCCCAATGAATTTTTAAAAAAAGTTTTTTAATTTGATTTATATGCTGCCCTTCTCCGGAGACTCAGGGCGGCTTACAATGCGTTAAGCAATAGCCTTCATACTTTTGTATATTTATATTTATACAAAGTCAGCTTATTGCCCCCACAAACTGGGTCCTCAATATACCCATCTTAGAAAGGATGGAAGGCTGAGTCGACCTTGAGCCTGGCTAGGATTGAACTTGCAGTAATTGCAGGCAGCTGGATGTTAACTACTGCCTTAGTAGGAGGCATTAGCCTCCTACGCCACTCAGGCTCCAAGGCCTGAAGTTCCTCAAAGTTCCAATTTATTAGAGATGTCATGTTGGCACATCTGGGAAAACCCGAATCTGAAAGCTTCCAGGTTTTCTCCACCCAGCTAAGAGTTCACAGCCCTGCCCCACACCCACAAGTTCATCACATTGTCCAATCAACTCTTCACACTCCACTGGATACAATCTTCAGGCAGTCTCCATCAGATGCAGGCAAAAGTCCTTGAATATGGAATGCTGTTATGACTAACTTTCTACTGCCCCAACAACAACAACTCCACTCTTTTGAGTGCAGTAAAATAAGGGAATAACGTACAGCCTCAACTTTGTACTTTTACGTAATAATATATACCAGCAGAGCTGGTATTCAGCCGGTTCGTACCAGTTTTGGCGAACCGGTAGCAGAGATTGTGGGCCCGCCCACCCTCCTCAGCTCTATGATGTCCTATTTATTTTCAAGGCTGGGCGCATGCAGAGAAGTTTTGCTCATGTTTTAATGTAAACAATTAAATTAAGCACTTAAGTCATTGAATTAACGGAAAAAGTCAATGAAAGAAACGTGATGTCATGGCTAAACTCAACGGCCTTCCTTCCAAGCAGGGGATAAAAAACCAGGAAACTGATGTAAGGAAGCTGACCAGATTAAGGACGCCTACCTATGAATACCTGGTAGATGAATACCTGGTAGGCAGATTTTTTCCTCTATTTTCCTCCCCAAAAACTAAGCTGTGTCTTATACTCCAGTGCGTCTTATACTTTGAAAAATACAGTACTCTAATGTGCAAAGCCTTGAGTACCATTTAGTACCAATGCAAATGTATACAGTAATTCCATGGAATTAGTTTGCTCTATTTTTTAATCAATTCAATGATTCCATTTTAAAAAAAGCCTTATAATTTTAATGCTACCAAGATACTGAAAAAGGTTTTGTTTTTTTGTTTTTTTGAAAATGTGGATATTGATCTATACCGTTCCTAAGGATGCCACAATTCAGTTCTTGCGGAAACCGTATCCCCTGCCAGCAGGCCCAGGGATCACACTGGAAGCGCCACAGTGAGGCTAAATCGACCATGGGAATGATCCATTTATCATGTGTGGAGGAGTTGACAAACGAAAGCCCACAACAGGCATCCTGTGACATTTGCCAGGTGTTACAGAAGCTTGTCCTTCCTTGACTTAGCAGACGGGAGGCTGCAGGGTCCAAGGAGGTTGACCTTGGATCACTTTTGGAAACTGGAACAAAGATTTGAGAAAGTCGGACAGAAATGCAATGCAGAATAAATGATTTTATACAGATGGGGTATTTTTATTTTTTTTGAAAACCAGTAGGGAAATTGGAGCTGTTGGATAAGGAAGGAAAGACGGAGGGAGGGAAGAGTAGAAGAAGGAAGGGAGGAAGGAAGGGAAGGAGGAAGGAAAGAAGGAAGGAAAGAAGGAAGGAAGGAAGGAAGGAAGGAAGGAAGGAAGGAAGGAAGGAAGGAAGGAAGGAAGGAAGGAAGGAAGGGTAGGAGGGAGAGGAAGGGGGAAGGGAGAGAGGGAGAGAGGAAGGAAGGAAAGAAGGAGGGAGGCAGGGAGGGAAGGAGGAAGAAAAGGAGGGAGGGAGGGAGGAAAGAAGGAGGGAGAAAGAGTAGGAGACAGAGGAAGGAAGAGAAGGAAGGAAAAAAAGGAATAGGGGAGAGGAAGTAAGTAAGTGTGGAAGGGAAGGCGGGAAGGAGGGAGGAAAGAAGAAGGAAGGGAGAAAGAGTAGGGGAGAGAAAGGAAGGAAGGGTAGCAGGGAGTGGAAGGAGGGAAGAAAAAGAAGACAGAAGGAAGGAAGAGTAGGAGGAGAGGAAGGGCAGGAGGGAATTGTCAGTCATTAGTAACTAGATACAACTGTGAATGATGGAATAATCTCTGTTTAAGTCCAAGACTTTAAGTTATGGTGGTGCAAGTAACAACTCTAACCAAGGAAGAGGAAGTCAAATGGTTATATGGTGGGGGGAGGACTTGCAATCTTGTGTTGACACAACACACGTAGAAAAAAAAATGCATCCCATTCTTCCAACTATATGAGACTTGAAAAGCTAAAGTTGGAAGTGAAATAAGCATTTAGAACAACTGGAAAAGTTGGCACTAGTGTATGAAACAATGCAGAAGAAGACCGACTAATGGGGCAGAAAAATTTAATGTCCATGAAGCAAAAACCTTATTCCAAGAACTTGAAAGACAAACGTATGCATGGGTATTATTGGATGGACCGCAGTGAAATCAAATTGAATTTATGCTCTGCAAGCCAAACTGGAGACACTCTATTTCGGTCAATAAAAACTGGGCTGTCTGCTGTCTGTGGCTCAAAACCTGAGCTTCTTCTTGCAAAACTGCAGTTTAAACGAAAGGAACAGAATCTGCAAGTCAACCAGAGACTGCCAGAGTAATATTCCAAATGTATGTGAAAGTAAAGAGTAGATTTAACGGAGGTTTGATCAACAGAACAGCTGAAGACTGCTGGATTGATATTTGTTATTATAGTCTGTAGACAATTAGCACCCACCCTTCCTAAGAAGAACACAATATTTTAGGAAATATTAAAATATTAAAAAGGCAAGATAAAATATGAAATCCTTAAAGGAAACAGAAACCCTGCAGCAGATATTTGGTTCCCATTGAGCAGGACTGGGCCAGCCTATCTACAAGACCTTCAGCTCCAGGGTGATGGGGTTAAGACATGGCCCTCCAGGACATAATAGATTATCCAGCAGCAGGGCTCACTGCATTGCAAAAGCACCTGGGGACATTACATCAGCCCAAGGTTCAACCAAACCTGATTCAGACAAACATGACTCCACGTCGGAGTCTGACTACAGCCAATAGAACACATGCCCTTGCCACAGGAACAGGAAGCTCAAGTTCAAAGCCCAAGAGAAGGTAAAAATACCTCTCATTCTCCACTCCATGTGGTCAGCTCAAACCCTCTTCATCAATAAACCATCTTTCCAATCAGTCTCCATGTTTCCAGTGTCTTTCTCCCCACTTGTGAACTGAATCCAGATGGATATTTCCTCCAACATGTCAAAGATGAAGCAAGCAAAATGATTCTAAAATGCAAGTAATTTAAGCAGCTGAAGAAGGGCAGAAAGCAAATGCCAGAAAGACAGAATAGAATTTGCCCAACTATGCCCCGAGTTGCAGAACAAGAACGAGCAAAGCGTTACACAATATCTGCAAATGCAAAGAAATGGCAGATAAGAAAGGAACAGCAGGAAAAAGGCGAGTAATGTTCTTAGGATATCAAGGGAAACTTTGATGCCGAGATGGCAGAATAAGAGACGAAGAAGGCAGAGAGAAAAAAAGAAAGGACAGCGCAAACACAACAGAAGAATTGCACAAAATTATCTTCCGGTTGAGGAAAGGTTTGATCACCGAACTAAAGGCAGATATTCTCATAAGCCCCACAAGATACAGCTGACGAAAACTGCTTAAAATCTTATAGGATTAGGACGTTGAAAGAAAAACACAGCTGGGGCTGGAGAACTTGAAAAGATCAATCTTTATAGTCCAATTGCCAAAAACAAAACTAAATAAAACCCGCAGAGCGCCAAAGAAGGTTCAAACTACAGGCGGTTCTTGACTTACGACCACAACTGAGCCCAGCACTTCTGTTGTTAAGTGAGACATCTGTTAAGAGTGCTTTTAATTTAATAATTAATTTAATTTTAATTTATTATATTTTTATACCGCCCTTCTCCCGAAGGACTCAAGGCGATGCACAGCCATACTAAAATAATCACAAGATTGTTTTGCCCCATTTTGCGACGTTCCTTGGCACCGTTGTTAAGTGTGGCCCTGCAGTGGTTAAGTTAGGCACATGGGCGTTAAGCAAAACTGACTTCCCTGTTGACTTTGCTTGTCAGAAGGTTGCAAAAGGGGTTTGCGTGACACCTCCCCCCCGGGGGACACGGCGATAGTCATAAATAACTGGCTCCCAGTGGTCCTCCGGGTGCGCTTCAAGGTAATGGTTACCACCTTTAGAGCGCTCCATGGCTTAGGACCCGGGTAGTTATAAGACCGTCTTGTCACCGATAGCCTCCCATCGACCAGTACGCTCCCACAGAGAGGGCCTCCTCAGGGTGCCGTCGGCCATGCAATGCCGGTTGGCGGCCCCCAGGGGGAGAGCATTCTCTGTGGGGGCACCGACCCTCTGGAATGAGTTGCCCCCAGAGATACGGTGGATCCCTGACCTTCGTGCTTTCCGAACTGTCCTAAAGACGTTTTTGTTTCAGCAGGCCAGGCTGGCCTGATCTACTCTTTTTTTTAAAAAAAAAACTGTTTTAATTCAATTACTAAAATTAGGGGTTTTAATATTGGGTTTTTAACTATGGGCCAAATTGATTTAATTGGATTTTAATACTGTTTTAAATTTTGTATTTCTGTATTTTATTTGCTGGCTGTCCACCGCCCCAAGTCCTTCAGGAGAGGGGTGGTATATAAATATAATAAACATAAACATAACATAAAAACATAAGTTGCCTTTTTAAAAAAAATTGGCAACCCAGCAGTTCCGCTGAGTTGAAGAAAACCAGCCTCTGTGGTCCCACAATGAAAGAAAAGGAAAAATTGCCAAGATGGAAATGCCCTCCCTTAAGCCAAGATATCTGGGGAAACCAGGCTAAGGCAGGTCAAAAAAAATACATTTTCTTTAATAAGTGTTAGGGAAAGATACATACTTAGCAATTGAATGAGCTGCTTGCTTCTGCTTTCTCAAAAGGCAACCGCGACAAGCAAACTTCCCTTTTCAAATTACGACTCTCGTCTCAGATTATTTTTCTGGCGTGCAAAAGTTTTTAAAGCATCCCCCCCTCTGTATCTTTTTTCCCTCTGTGCCCACGAGATTAGTAATAAAGAATTAAATAATGCGCAAAGAAAAAAGGCAAGTATTTTATAAAACATTTGGGCTTAGTTATCTCTTTCTCTTATTCTGGTTATTCTCTTTTGTTTCGTAGGAAGAAGAGTTGATTGAACCTTAAAAAAAAATCTTAAATAAAATAGAATAGCACAACAGAGTTGGAAGGGACCTTGGAGGTCTTCTAGTCCAACCCCCGGCTCAAGTAACAAGCCTTATACAATTTCAGACAGGTGGCTGTCCAGTCTCTTCTTAAAAACTTCCAGTGTTGGAGCAATGACAACTTCTGGTGGCAACCCGTTCCTCTGGTTAATTGTTCTCATTTTTAGAAAAATTTCGCCTTAGTTCTAGGTGGCTCCTCTCCTTGATGCTGCAATGGTCATTAAGTGTGAAAACCGGTCACTCATTCAATGCTGTTGTATGTTCACTAAATGGACTCTTGCAAGCCAAGGACTTGTCGGGAACAAGGTTTTTGTAAACTAAATCTCCTCTGATAAACATGTTTGAATTAAGACTTTCAGAATCCATCCAGGGCCTCGACCTTCATTGAAACAACTCTCTATTATTCTTGCAATGGGAGCGACCTGATTTTGTGTTCTTGACCTAGAATACGACAATCCACCCACTGGGAACACAACGGAGTGTCGAATGGGAGAACAACCCCATGGAGATGCCTGCATGAATCCACAGCTGTGCTTCTAGAGCAATAACTATGCCGGAAGGTCAACAACCAGCAGGAGAATTGGCCTGCCTGGTTACCTCAAATGAACTCGCCCATAAATATTTAGTATATTCTTTGCATCCCTATTCCAGATTCGGCGTAGCTCCCATCCCTGCTGTGTGTCCCGAGGCTGCAATTTCAGCTTTGTGGAAGCCGATAAGTTGCATGCTCTGATAAACCTGGGAGAAGTTAAACCCAGCCTGGCAATTGCAATGCGTAAAGGCGAGTGAAGGTTAGAATATTCTGGACATGTGCTAAAACACCCAGAAAAATACACCAGACTTCACTTCATCCTCCAGGGAAAGATTGAAGGCAAACGAGGCCCAGGCAGAAGAAGAATATCATGGCTTCAAAACCTAAGGGACTGCTTTGGACAAAACTCAGCAGCCCTTTTTCACGCAGCTGGATTTTCATAGGATTGCCAACATGATTGCCAACGTCCGATGATGGATATGGAAGAAGAAGAAGAAGAAGAAGAAGAAGAAGAAGAAGAAGAAGAAGAAGAAGAAGAAGAAGAAGAAGAAGAAGAAGAAGAAGAAGAAGAAGAAGAAGAAGGGCGAGCTAATTCTAACAAAACAGATACTTGTCATTTTTCACCATCTGTGAGATGATGCCTCCATAATTTTGCTCCTTGAAAATGTCTTATCTTTCACAGCAAGTTAGAAGAATACAATGTCATCTATTGCAGGGCTCTCCAACCTTGGCAACTTTAAGACTTGTGGACTTCAAATCCCAGAATTCCTCAGCCAGCAAAGCATTATCTGTTTTCTTAGAATTAGCTCGCCTTTCTTCTTCTTCTTCAATCTTCCAGGGAAAGATTGAAGGCAAACAACGTCCAGGCAGAAGAAGAACATCATGGCTTCAAAACATGGCCAAGGTGGCAACATGACTTTGGATTTTTCCTAGATTTTTGTCCCCTTAATCTTAACCCAGACTCTTTCAGCATTTCTTTGAAGACCTCCCTTCCAATTACTACCGGGGTCCCCAACCTTGGCAGCTTTAAGACTTGTGGATTTCAACTCCCAGAATTCTCCAGCCAGCATAGCTTGAGTTGAAGTCCACAAGTCTTAAAGTTGCCAAGGTGGGAGACCCCTGATCGATTTGAAAGTGGAAGTAGACCAGGGGTGGGTTCTACTTATCTTTACTACCGGTTTGCAATGGGGCTGCGCACGTGTGCTCTTCTGTGCACTCACAGAAGCATTTTGGTGACGTCAGGGTCAATGGGCAGAGCCTCCTGCCAGTTTTACTACCGGTTCTATAGAACCGGTGCGAACCGGGGCAACCCACCATGAAGTAGACAGAGGTCTTATAGCAAATAAAAATTCAAGCAGATCCAGCCCACATATTCACAAGCAGAGTTTTTTTTTTTAAAAAATCACCCATTACTTGATCTAAGGAGCTAGCGATTGGAAAAAAAAAACCATGATCAGTTGTGTGAAATAAATAATTGATCCTATTTTCTCAGCCACAAGCTCAAAACAACTCAGGAATCTAAGGAACGGAATGCTACCATTGGAGAAGAAAGCTGGCCTGAGTGATCAACCTTGCAAATGGCTTTTTAAAAAAAATTTTTTAGCTGGATCATGTCTTTACACCTGCTAGTATCTAGATCCATTTTGTTCTTTTGAATACTAGATTATTTTTTTTTAAACAACCGGCCATCTCTATCGTTCATGATCAAAATCAAGGCTTGGTCCTTGAATTTCCCCAAATTTCCTGTCCCTTTGTTACTTCTTTCGGTTTCTCTCATTGCTCAATTTCCTCTTGTTGTGGTCTGCCAGCAGCCTGCGGAGTGTGGTTGTTGATGTGGTCTGCCAGCAGAGTCGGACAGTGAGGGGGCTGGGGAGGACCATGGGCCAGTCCTGGAGGCTGGGGAAGGCTCAGACGAGGGCTCTGTGTTGGAGGCAGAGAAAGAGCCATCTGGGAGGTACGTACTGCCTCCAGAGTCGGACCTCAGTGAGGCAGAGGAACAGGGGGAGCCTGTTCTAGTGAGTGCATGTGCAGAGCTGCCAGAAGGCAAGAACAGTTAAAACAAAAGGGACGACTCAGGAGTAAGGCTTGGAGATGGTCGGCCCCTCCCGTAAGACTTAAAAGAGGAGCAAAGGCACATGAGCCTTTGCAGGAAGCAACTTTGTTCGTTCTGATTGGTTTAAGGCCTGAAGCTCTGTTTGATTCTGGACTCTGTGTGGCTTTGCCAATTAGGTCTTTGGCAGAGTGTCAAGGGAGATAAAGGGGGGTGATTATCAGCCTTATCCCAAAGGACTCTTTACAGCTATTTGGGACTCATCTGTGAATCAGGGGTGGGTTGTCCCCGGTTCGCACCAGTTCTATAGAATCGGTAGTAAAACCAGTGGGAGACTCCACTCACCAACCGCGATGTCATCAAAATGCTTCTGCACATGCACAGATGCTTCTGCGTGCACTCAGTCCTGCTGCAAACTGGTAGTAAAGGTAAGTAGAACTCTTTACAACTATTTGGGACTCATCGGTGAATGAACAGAATTCACTGCTGTTGAAATAAAACAGGTTTTTGGGACTAGTCGTGTTTTTTACTGACTCAAGAAGCCCAGGTCAGGACACCTCTTGGTGAGCAGATGATTCAGAATATTCCACTGAAAGGAAGATGGGGTCCCACTAGCAAAAGGCAAACTGCTCTTTCTAATACACCCTCAGCTGTTTCAACATCAGGTTCTTATTTTCTCTCCATAAACTTCCTCGCAGTCACCCCAAAGCCTTCCCCTCTTGAGATTTCCATTTCTACAAGCTTTGCAATTTCACAGCTGGGAAGATGAATGAGAGACGCTAATTCCCCTCGCCTGGAAGCGAAAGAGAAACAAACCTACGGAACCTGGATCTCATTCATTTAACGGAGAGAGTTATAAATCAAAAGCTGGATTTGTTGGGTTTTTTTGCAAACATTAAATGATGCATTTAATATTTCAGGATTCATCTTTCAGGGGTGCAGTGATCAACCCTGCCTCTATGAGGGTTTTTTGTTTGTTTTTTTTGGCAGTCTTTCCAACACAAAGACAGACCTACCATCCTCGAGTTATGACCATAAGTGAGCCTGGCAATTATGGTTATAAGCCAGTGGTGAAATTTATTTTTTTTTTACTACCGGTTTCTGTTGGCATGACTTGGTGATGTGGCTTGGTGGGCGTGACAGGGGAAGGATACTGCAAAGTCCCCATTCCCTCCCCACTCCAGGGCAAGGATATTGCAAAGTCCCCATTCCCTCCCCACTCCTGGGGGAAGGATGTTGCAAAATCTCCATTCCCTCCCCACTCTGGGGCCAGCCAGAGGTGGTATTTGCCGGTTCTATGAACTACTCAAAATTTCTGCTACCGGTTCTCCAGAACCTGTCAGAACCTGCTGGATTTCACCCCTGGTTGTAAGCCATCATAGTTGTAAATTTTCACCACATGACCAGAACTGATTTTACACCTTTTTCTTTTTTTTCACGATGGTTATGAAGTGAACACTGTGATTTCTTAAGTGAGCCATTATTTGCTCTATAGCCTGGGTGTTTTTGGCCAGAAAAATGGAAGTACACACCAATTTCTGACAAAACTGTCATAAACCATGATTATATGACCAGCAGACCCTGCAATTGACTGTAAATGTGGGCTGGTTGCCAAGCACCCAATAGGCGATCACATGACTTTATTTATTTATTTATTTATTTATTTATTTATTTATTTATTTATTGGTTCGATTTATATGCCGCCCTTTTCCGGAGACTCAGGGTGGCTTACAATGCGATAAGCAATAGCCTTCATACTTTTGTATATACCTGCCTAGTAGGGCTTTCGCCCCCCCAAGCGGTGTTCTTTTTTATACAAAGTCAGCTTATTGCCCCCACAATCCGGGTCCTCATTTTACCTACCTCGGGGAAGGCTGAGTCAACCTTGAGCCTGGTGAGATTTGAACTTGCAGTAATTGCAGGCAGCTGGCAGCTAAGTGCTATTTAACAGCGCTTTAGTCCGCTGCACCACCAGGCTCAGTGGAGGAACTTTGGAACTGAATCTAAAGACCCTTGGGGGGGGGGCTTTGTAGCTTCAGTTGCTAAGCGATTGGTCATAAGTCCCCAAAGCACCAGGGTTATCAGAGAAGATAAAAATCAATTCCCATGGTGTGTGCTTTTAGCAGAAAAGAAATGAGGAGGAGGAGGAGGAGGAGGAGGAAGAGGAGGAGGAAGAGGAAGGGTATTGCATTGACAGCAAGAAAGAAAAAGTCTGAATGTGCAAAAGAGAACAATGCTGGCAATCAGAATTGAGGATGATGGATACCGATATCCATGTGCCTGCCTCTCTTTCTCTCTCTCTTTCTCTCTCCTATACAAACACAATATGCTGATGACACAGTTCTACAGAGGAATTATTGAGTCTGTCACTTGTACATCTGTAGTTTAGTGTCATCTGCAAATTTGATGAGTTCCCCACTTCTATTCCCTCATCTAAGTCATTTACGAAGATATTGAAGAGTGCTGGGCCTAAGATGGAGCCTTGTGGTACCCCACTGCGTACTTCTCTCCATGTAGATGTAGTAAGGACTACATCTACATGGAGAGATGCTGCTGGTTGAGTATGTTTTGTTAGCCAGTTACAAATCCATCTGATGAGGATGCTGTCTACCCCACATTTTTCTAGTTTAGCAAGAAGTAGGTTGTGGTCTACTTTGTCGAATGCCTTGCTGAAGTCTAAATATATTATGTCCACAGTATTTTCGCTGGCCTACTAATTTAGTCACTTTGTCAAAGAATGAAATAAGATTGGTTTGGCATGATCTGTTTTTAACAAACCCATTCTGGCTTTTAGTTATAACTTTATTTGTATTTTATGATTTATGATAATGTATTTTATGATGATTATGCTCATGATTGATCATTTGTTGCTTTTATGTACACTGAGAGCTTAGGCACCGGAGGCAAATTCCTTGTGTGTTCAATCACACTTGGCCAATAAAGGATTCTGATTGATTCTGATTCTGATTCTGATTCTGATTCTGATTCTGATTCTGATTCTGATTCTGATTCTGATTCTGATTCTGATTCTGATTCTGATTCTGATTCTGTCTGGTTTGGCACAACAACAAAATAAGACAGACACAGACTTCAACGGATAGTTAGGACTGCAGAAAAAAACAGTTGTAACCAGCTTGCCTTCCATTGAGGACCTGTATACTGCACGGGTCAGAAAGAGGGCTAAGAAGATATCTACAGACCTCTCGCACCTTGGACATAATCTATTTCAACTTCTTCTCTCAAGACAATCCAATATGGCATTGCACACCAAAACAACTAGACACAAATACAATTCACTCCCTCCACCCCCCAAGCCATCACTTTGCTGAACACTTAATTCCCACAGCACCATCTTAGGCCTAAAGATATTTACCTATGTAGTAGGGTTGTATTGCTATTACCCTTCTCATCTTTCCTATTACTTACTCCTATTGGTATCTTATGACTATTACTCTGTTTGTTCTTATCTCATGATTTATGACTGTACCTTATGGTTTGTGATTTACGACTTTCTTGCTTGTACGTACACTGAGAGCTTATGCATTGGAGACAAATTCCTCAGGGGGTCCAATCACACTCGGCCAATAAAGAATATTCTAAATAGGTTTATTTTTTTTTCTTGGCTTTTCCCAAATATATCATAAATTGCCCTTCTGTAGCTCAATGCCAGAGGTGGGCATCAGCAGCTTCGGACCAGTTCTGGAGAACTGGTAGTAGAAATTCTGACTGGCCCCGCCCCCATCTATTCTCTGCCTCCTGTGTCCCAGCTGATCAGGAGGAAATGGGGATTTTGCAGTAACCTTCCCCTGAATTGGGGAGGGAATGGAGATTTTACAGTATCCTTCTCCTGCCATGCCCACCAAGCCATGCCACATCAACAGAACCGGTAGTAAAGATTTTTGAAACCCACCACTGCCCAGTGCCCTATAGTTGTATGCTCAGATGATAATTCGGAATGACTAACTAATGGGTTGGAGACACCGATTAGTAAATCTGGAACTTGAATTGCAACATCTAGGATTCTCCTGTTTTGGGAAGGGTGCTAAACAGGCTTCCGGGACCTTGAATGAAAAAGAAAATGAAATTTTGAAGAGATCCTGGAGAAGCAAGGAGAAGGCGAGGTCCTTTTTCAATTCCAACTCGTCCTCCCTAAACAGATTGCCTGAAAACAGATGTGGATTGATGTCTCCACCTGATTTTGGCCTGATAAACAGCGTGGGGGGGAACCCAAGGGAGATCTTCTTAAATAAGACCCTTTCATGAAAAGATCTGGCATCATCGCTTC
Source organism: Coluber constrictor foxii (assembly GCA_038048745.1). NCBI lineage: Eukaryota > Metazoa > Chordata > Lepidosauria > Squamata > Colubridae > Coluber > Coluber constrictor. Next base: position 141,098 of record JAWJVD010000117.1, on the reverse strand, counting down.
CTGTGAGGCGAGCGGAAGCACAGGGGAACCCAATCTTGAAACAATCTTAAAATGGGGTGTTTCCCCCCCTCTCCTTGACTCCCAGATGGTCAGAAGAGAATTCCTCTTTTGCTGCAGCCTCCAACTTCGCAGAGGAGAAGAACTCGAAAGCAAAACAAATAGCACGCAGCTACTACACCCTTGAGGAAACGCTGGTGCCCAGTTTCACTGGGGAACATAGCTCTCCTGTGAGCTGACTCCATTCCCCATGACACTTTAGAAAGGCTTTCAGCTGCATTTAGCCAGAATTCAAGCCAAGGGTAAGAAGGGATAAGACGGAATATTATGCCAGTGTGCGGTTGCAGTTGGAAGCAGAAATTCTCCCTTGAGTTCCTCCTCCTTCTGCACAAAGAAGAAACAAACTATTCAATCCAATGTAGCCACCTTGGTCCTGTTCTCATGATATGCGCTTAACTGGGTTCCTCCCGGAGTCAACAGGACGTGTGAACCTCTCAACTGGCTCAAGTAATCCTGGCAAAGTTGATTTTTGGTTCTAAATGAAACTCAAGGCTGTTTGGGGAGAAGCAAATTGGCAGTAGATAAGAGTCAACACAATTCAAAATGGGCTGGAGTTAGGACTCTTGTGGGCATGCAGGGACTCAAGACTCATGACATACTTAACCCCTCCCTTGGGCTCATCCTGGTCATTTCCTACATCTTCTTTTAAATGTTCCTACATCTTTTTTTTTGGACCATAAGAAAGGCCGAGTGCCAAAGAATGGAGGCCTTTGAACGATAGTGCTGGAGAAGACTCCTGCGAGTCCCTTAGACTGCAAGAAGATCCAACCGGTCAGTCCTAGAGGAGATCAACCCTGACTGCTCTTTAGAAGGCCAGAGCCTGAAGAGGAAACTCAAATTTCCCTGGATGGCTGGATGGCTGGATGGCCACCTAATGAGAAGGAAGGAAGGACTCCTTGGAGAAGAGCCTCATGCTGGGAAAGATGGAGGACAAAAGAAGAAGGGGATGACAGAGAACAAGGTGGCTGGATGGAGTCACTGAAGCCGTCGGCGTGAGCTTCAATGGACTACAGAGGATCGTAGAGGACAGGAAGGCCTGGAGGAATGTTGTCCATGGGGTTGCGATGGGTCAGACTTGACTTCGCAACTAACAACAACAACAACAACAACTTCTTTTAGGATATTTAAGAACTTTTAGAATATTTAAGAACTTCTGGTGCATCTTCTTTAGCTTCTGGGAGACTGGCAAACTGGGGTTTTCCAGGGCCTAAAGACAGAAGTTGTCCCAATGATTTTGATAAGGAATTCTCAAGGATTCTGCTCTCTGATAAACTGTCAGTGTGCTCCACTGCATTACAGTGAATTCTTTGAATGTTACTCTCTTTATCTCAGCTCGGTATTTCAGCTGAAATTGATGGCATTCTTTTGCCTTGACTGAAAATGGTCCTTCGCTACATGGAAATATACTGAAGTGGATTTCTAACATGTGAGCAAGAAAGCTACGAGCTAGTTAGAAAAGATTTAAGCCTCATTTCCTAATAGGGGAGGAAATGTTAAAAGAAGGGAGTTCTTGCGTCTCTCCAGCCTTAACCCAACTCTTTAATATGGCTAGTCCTCAATTTATGACCCCAATTGGGACCAGAATTTCCATTGCTAAGCAAGGGCAATGTTAAGCGACTCACCGCCAACGTTACAACCCTTTTTTTTTTTGGCCAAGGTTGTGAAGTCAATCACTGCAGTCGTTAACGTGAGTCATGCAGTCGTTAAGCAAATCTGGTTTTCCCCATTGACTTTGCTTATCGAAAGCTGGCTGGGACGGTTACAAACAATTTTTTAAAAATAAATTTATATTATTATTTGTGTACTTATTAATTCTCTGCATTTTAGCTTTCTTTGATGCCGCCCAGAGTCACTTGTTATGAGATGGACAGCTATACAAATTGATAAATAAATACTTTGTGCATCTATTTTGCAAACCAAACCAAATCCAAGCATTGAACCCTTGTGAAGAAGGAGAGCTGCAAAGCCGACAGTTCACCTTTCTTCATTCTACTTAATAGCCCCTACAAGCTGAGCCATGAAAGGGCAACGTCAGCATTTTTGCAGTTATGTGCTTTTCTCAGCGGTTACAACCATCATATTACAATACAGCAAATAAGAGAATAACAGAGTTGGAAGGGACTTTGGAGGTCTTCTAGTCCAACCCCTCGCTCTAGCAGGAGGCCCTCTACCATTTCAGTCAAAGGGTTGTCCAATCTCTTCTTAAAAACCTCCAATGTTGGAGCAACCACAATTTCTGGAGGCAAACTGTTCCACTGGTTAATTGTTCGAAAACTGCTCCTTAGTTCTAGGTTGTGTCGAGCCTCGCAGCACGCTCAACACGCTACAGCGCGATGACGGCAATGAACGCCGTACATACATACACACACAGGGTGATGGTGGTGTTGGGTGCAGGTGGTCGTGTGCGGGGTGCAGGGTGGAGGTGTCGTGTGCGCCAGGTGTAGGGTGTTTCCTGGAACAACGTGGAGAACCACGCCGGCACTCCCCGCCACCCAGCACGCCCATGGAGAAAGGAGAGGGGCGTGGTGATACTATTTAAGGAGGGGACAGAGGCAATTCACAGGTGGGCTGTTTAAAACGCTGTTTACCAGAGAATCATAGCGCCGATTTCGTTCGCCCGAGCGAATCGCAGCGTGAGCTAGAAGCCGCCGCGAATAAACCAGCATACATGAAAGAGCTGAACTGAAGTTGCTGTGTTTTGCTTGTGTCTTGCTCAGAATGCCTGAGAGGTTGCTTCTCCGCTAGATTAGTTTCCATCCATTGTTTCGGGAAGTAGCCACCTTGATTGCCTAAACAGGAGACCCTACACCATTTCAGACAAGGGGTTGTCGAATCTCTTCTATGGCACGTGCAACCAGGATTACACGTTAGAAGCAGCGCTGGGATGGTGATGGGGGTACATTCTAAAGTAATGGGATGATGAAAGTTGGGGAAGGGGTTGCCTAGGAGCTGGGGGCTGGCATGCCTCAGGTGTCCCTGCCAATGAGAAAGAAAAGGGCCCGTTAAACGTTATGCAGAGCCGGACCACTGTCCAGAAAACACCGGCTTTGTTCCTCTTTCCAATGAACAGCAGGAGAGTCAGGGACAGCAACAATTTAACTTTGAAAATTGCATCCATGCCATGGCCCCCGTCCAGGACTCTCATTCATTGGCACAAAACTCTCGCCCGCAGCTTGTTCTAGGCCACCAGAGGACCTGAGAATTTGCAGACCAGGTTCAAAACAACAAGCAAAGAGGGAAGCGTAGAGCCCAAGTACAAAACAAAAACGAGAGCGTGCAGAAAATCATAACAATAATAATAAAAGTGATAGCTCTGTTTCTAGCTCAAGACAAACACGGAGAGTTTTGGGTTTGCAGCAAGAAGGAAAAACAACTCGCTTAGCCCAAAGCCATCAAATCAAGATTTGCTTCCCACGTTAGGAACCCATCTTCTGTGTGAAACTGACTAAGTAAAACTCAGGTCATTTCATAGAATAACTGATTTCAAGATGAATGCCAGAGAAAGGAGGGATGGGCAGCTTTAAGGGGGTGCAGCCAGTTCAGTTTACTAGACAGGAAAGAAATGGGTCCATTTTCTCTGTTTTGAACAAATATGTAAATAAGCCATTCGGGCATGGAGTTCTCTATTTAGAGCCCTCACCAACATCTAAATCAGGAAAGGAAACCTCTTCCTTTCCTAAAAGCATTTTACAATCAAGGCTTGGCAAAAACGCAGAGCAGGGCCCTCCCCTTCCTTCATACTGTAGCTTCCCTCAGGCCATCCTGTTTTTCCCTGTTCGAGATACTTGCAGAAGGACCTGGACACAAGTCAGAAAAAAGTCTGTTAAGTCAGCAACAACAGTGGTGGGGTGACTGCAGCTCTGCCACTGTAGAAAGGCCGGGGGTGGGTGGGGAGGGGAGGATCTACAGAGGCAAATGGGAAGAGAGGATCCAAAGCCAGAATGAGTTGGAAGGGGCCTTGGAGGTCTTCCAGTCCAACCCCCTCCTCAAGCAAGAGAGATCCTAAACATATTTTGGACAAATGGCTGTCCAGTCTCTTCTTAAAAACCTCCAATGATGGAGAAGGAAAGAAGGAAGGAAGGAAGGAAGGAAGGAAGGAAGGAAGGAAGGAAGGAAGGAAGGAAGGAAGGAAGGAAGGAAGGAAGGAAGGAAGGAAGGAAGGAAGGATAACAAGGGGGAACCTTGGAGGTCTTCTAGTCCAACTCTCTGTTCAAGAAGGAGACCCTACAGCATTTCGGACAAGTGGCTGTCCAATCTCTTCTTAAAAATCTCCATGGAGCAGCCAGAACTTCTGGAGGCAAGGCATTCCACTGGTTATCTGTGAATGTGGAGAGAGGAGGGTGGCTGGATGGCTGGAAGGGAGAAGTTATGGCAAGGCAGCAGAGGACCTCTTAAAAGCCTTTGACCCAGAGACACCCTGGGTTGAGCTACAACACTAAAGAGATCACCACCAGTTTAAGAATCCATTCCTCCCCCCATCGGTGGACTTGAAGAGCTGGACTGACTACCAGGAATCTCTCTTTGCTCTTCTCCTCGAAGGATTTTCACTCCAGTAGATCATTTATAAGAACTTTGCAAAAAAAAAAAAAAAAGCATAAATGAGTGTATGGAGTTTCTTCCCTCCCTGCTTTTCTCCCCCCCCCCGCCCCCCACAGGTCCCTTATTCTCTTCTGTTGAGTTTGCTAGCTCGACAGCAGCGTCTGCATTCATGTTCCAGACGAAGAAAGCCAACGGCATCCCTTAATAGAAAAAAATGGAGAGGATCAAAAACTCCATTCCAATCCAAACATCCGGGAAAAAAAAACGGCATCCCGGGCATTTGCATTTCAAGTCGTCGGCGTGCCTTGATTGCAAGCTGTCTTTGCAAACACCTGGTCCTTGATCAAGAGTCATAGCTGGATATTGGCACGTCTAAAATCCAATTTACTGGAGGTTTCAGCCTAGAATTCAGCATCACTGAAAGGGGCCAGACTCAGCTCTGCTGCCTTCTATGCAGAACCCCAGAGAATGTTTTGGGGTCACCACATTACAAAAAAAAAAAGATGTTGAGACTTTGGAAAAAGTGCAGAGAAACGCAACTAAGATGATTAAAGGCCTGGAGACAAAAATATATGAAGAACGTTTGCAAGAATTGCGTATGGCCCATCTAGAGAAAAGAAGGACTAGAGGAGACATCATAGCAGTCTTCCAATATCTCAAGGGCTCCCCCAAAGAAGAAGGAGTCAAGCTATTCTCCAAAGCACCTGAGGGCAGGACAAGAAGCAATGGGTGGAAACTTATCAAGGAGAGAAGCAACCTGGAACTAAGGAGAAATTTCCTGACAGTGAGGACAATTAATCAGTGGAACAACTTGCCTCCAGAAGTTGTGAATGCTCCAACACTGGAAGTTTTTAAGAAGAGGTTGGATAACCCTTTGTCTGAAGTGGTGTAGGGTTCCCTGCCTAAGCAGGGGGTTGGACTAGAAGACCTCCAAGGTCCCTTCCAACTCGATTCTGGTTAATTAGCTTTCCTAGGAACACGCAAACTCCCCTTCCCCATCCCCAGATTTTAAATAGAGTTTACTCTACCTGGTACACTGCTCTGGAGATGCACCATGGTTTAAGCATCAGGCGTACAATCTGGAGATGCCTGAGCCGGTCAGCGCCCAGGACTCGCGAAGTCAGATTCCAGGCAACAGAATGCCAACTAAATAGAAGATCTTCAAACCTAAAAGGCACAGCTGCCATGCCAACTCACAAAGCCGGAAAAAAGAAAAAAAAAAAAGAAAACTGGCATGGGTCCCCTCGGTGGTTTGCTAAGTTTCTTCTAAGACTTCTATCAAACGAAGTTAAAATGTCAGTATGATTTTTCCACGAAAGAAAGAAAGAAGGGAAGGGGGAAAAAGGACAAGAAAACTCAGAATCAACCCCAGATTTCGCTGGTGGTGGTCATTCTCAGAGAGAACAATTTCTCCCAACGTCCTCGGGGTGCTGCTTGTCCCTTGAATGCCAGAATGAATCTCTCCTTTTGCTACAGAAGGAATGTCTTATCTTTGGAAAAAGTCAGCCTCCCCGGAGATGTTGCTGCTTTCTGCACAGTTCCACACCGGCCGGGGAACTAAAGTTACCAGTTGAAATCTGGACTCATTATTTAGCCTCCAAAATGCCAGAATTCTGTCCAAGGAGGATGGAAAACAAGCGTCTTTTTTGTCTGACTGACTCCCTGACTGCCAACATTCTCAAGACATTTTTTCTGTTTAACTCTTGAAGATGCAAAGTGGAAGGGCTGAAAAATTACCTTGCCACACTTGTGACTGGTTTAGGAATGTTTTGTGCGTTTCAATTCAGCCCATCCTTAGACTCTGTGGGATAAAACGACTGCCGGATGCCAGTTTAAATGGAAATCCATTAATCCACCCACAGAAGTCAAACAAACTGGATGCAGAGAGGTCAATCAACCAGGATAGAGCTGAAAAGGACCTTGGAGGTTTTCTAGTCCAACCCCCTGCTTAAAAATGAGGCAAATGGGTCTCCAACTTCTTCTTAAAAGCCACCGGTGAGGGAGCAATAACTTCTGGAGGCCAGCTGTTCCACTGGTTAATTGTTCTAACTGTCAGGAAGTTTCTCCTTAGTTCTAGGTTGCATCACTCCTTGGTTAGTTTCCATCCTTTCCTTCTTCTCCTGCCTTCTGGTGCTTTGGAGAATAGCTTGACTCCCTCTTCTTTGGGGAAGCCCCTGAGATATTGCAACACTGCTATCGTGTCTCCTCTAGTCCTTCGTTTCCCTAGGCTGGCCATACTCAATTCCTGCAACTATTCTTCATATGTTAAGACTACCATAGGTGGTTAGAGTTTTACTCTGGGGGCCAAATTATTTAATATGCTTTTAAATTGTTTTAAATTTTGTAATATATGTTGTTTTATTGTGGCTGTACACCACCCTGAGTCCCTTGGGGGAAGGGTGGTATAAAATGAAACAAACAAACAAACAAATAAGTAAACAGACGTGCATGAGACATTGAGGGAGTTCTGGTTGGACCCAGTTGGCATCTCCAACAATTCGTCTCATACACATCTAACCACCCATGGTAGTGTTAACATTTGAAGAACTGTGCAGATTTGCCATTAAAAAAATAAAGGTATAAATACAGGTATGCAGGTGTTAGCAATGTAATTGTATTCTAAAACATAACTGAAAAGGGGACAGGAGGAGAGTCAATGCTCCTGATTATACCGCTGAATATCTCCCCCTGAATAACCACAAGACATATTTATTTTATTGGACTAGACTGCCAAAGGACTCCAACATAAGCCATTTAAATGCACGTTCTCCAAACAAGCTTTAAAACCAGGAGTCTCCTTGATTCAGAACAGCTTGCATAAGCTCCCGTGAAACTCTTCTGCCTAAGGGGGTTCATATAATATTTAACATGGATTTACCAAAACACAAGAAAGCTGCCAATGGAGGGAAAGGATAACAGGTCCTCGCTGGAGGATTCACTCTTTGGAAGGTACTCGGATGCCAAGGAGAAGAGAAAGAGCTTCTGTGTGCTTTACAACTGTGAATGAAGAATATAGGAATAACAGAGTTGGAAGGGACCTTGGAGGTCTTCTAGTCCAACCCCCTGCCCAACCAGGAGAACCTATTCTGGACAAATGGTTGTCCAATCTCTTCTTAAAAACCTCCAGTGTTGGAGGCCCCACAACTTCCGGAGAGAAACCATTCCAATGATTATTCTCATTGTCAGGAAATTTCTCCTGCGTTCTTGGTTGGATCTCTCCTTGAGAGACTGGATGGAAGAGAGGACCTGGTCTTGATTGTTGCCACAACAGCTTTTTCTTGAAAGAAAACACTATTTGTGGAATCCTTGTGCTCTCTGAGCTTGGTTGTTTTCTTATCCAACTAGCTTAAAATCAACTGTGCTAGAAACAACCTTCCTTCCTTCTAGCACTGATGAAGTTATCTAGTTGGGTGATGAAATACCTGCAAGTTCAGAGAACACCAAGGGTCCCATCCTCCTCCTCCTCCTCCTCCTCCTCCTCCTCCTCCTCCTCCTCCTCCTCCTCCTCCTCCTCCTCACCTTCTAACACTGAGGATGTTACCTAGCTGGGTGATGAAACACCTGCAAGAAAATCAGCGAAGCTCAGAGAACACCCAGTGCCCCACATATTGTCTTCTACGGGTGCAGTCTATTGGTGTTGCAGACAAGGGCTGCCTTCCCGTGCATTCCAAGCCATCTCTTGCAGATTAAATCTGGAACCTTGGCTGTCCTAGCCAACACCACAGGCCTTAGAACATTTCCAGAAATGGAGCTGCTGCCTTAAGTCCCTGAAGTAGTAACACTGCGGTCCTACCCAAGACGGTAGGGGCATTACTTCATCATCCCCTTCCTGTCTCCTGCATTCAACCAAGGCCTACGTGGTGCAGCCTATTCATGCTGGTTTTGGAAAAGCAGCTTGTAGCATTCAGTCCAGCTAATGTAGACGTGTCCGGCCGATGGATCTTGTTTTAATCACAGTGTGTTGTTCATTATTTGCGCAGCTCAAAATCACATGTTCCTTTTCAAAGATGTAAACCATTAGCCTTTGATCTTCTTTTTTTTTAAAAAAGTAGCGATGGTATGATTGCATTATATTGGGAATTAATATACGGATGTTGAGCTCCTAAAACGAGCTCATGGTGCTTCTGTGCTTTGATCTTGTTCTTGGCGAAATGGGAGGCCGGCCTTCTCTTATCTCGGCAATTGAATTCTCTCTCATTAATTAGAGATTTTCCTTTCATCAGATTCTACAGAAGGCCTGCATGAGAGCAGAGCACTGGTGTAGAAAGTAGTGGCCAAAATCGTGGAAACCTTTTGGGGAAAGTGCACAAGTGCACCAGCGTGCCTACCGTCCCTGTCCTAATATTCCTTTTTACTTACTCTTTTCATGTATTCAAATTATGTTTATACTTTTACTGTTATCTTATATATGCTTGACAAATAAACTTATGATTATGATAAAAGTGTATTTTTGAGGTTTGATGGCTAATAATACCTCCCCCTTTTTTTGGAGTTTCAAGATAATCCTAGTCCACTGCTGGAATGGCCTGGGAATAGCCCAGACCTTCACCCAACTGGAAATCTATGGAGCCAACTAAAGAAACTGGTTAGTCAAAAGCGACCCAGCAATCAAACCCAGTTAATAGAAGCCATCATTCAATCTTGGTTTCACATGATAACAGCTGCAAAACTCAAAGACTTGGTTCACTCCATGGGAAGAGGTTGTAAGGCCGTCATTCATGCTAAAGGTGACCCAACTAAGGATCAACTGACATGGAGATCATTTTTGTACATTTCATTTTTTCTATGATGATCATTTTTGCATATCTCGTTTTTTCTACATGTTTTACTTTTCCTCTTTGTACTGTAACAGCTATTCTAATAGCAAATCCTTCATTAAAATTATTGCATTACATTCTTGATTAAATTATCTGTCCATGATACAAAAAGTGGCATTATTGGTTAGTTTTAGAAAATACACTTTTCCTAAAAGGTTTCCACAATTTTGGCCACTGCTGTAGAGTCACCCACTTGTTGGCTAGAGACTTGTACAAAACTCACAACCATGGCGTGGTTTTGTGACTGTTTGAAGTTACAATAGCAGTGGAGATAGAGCTTTCACCCTTACGACCATTGGAAGATCCTTAGGTTATGAAATCAAAATCTGAAAATGAATTTTGGCAACTGGCTCATATTTATAACGGTCAGTGTCCTGGGATCACATGATCCCTTTTTGTGACCTTTTGTCAAGCAAACGAGGAAGCCAGATGCACATAACAACTAGGTGACTAACTTAGTCACTGCAGTGATTCACTTAACAACAGTTGCAAGAAAGGTGGTAATGTGGGGGAAAATTCGTTTAATACCTGTCTCGCTTAGTAAGAGAAAATTCAGGCTGGTTGTATGTTGAGAACTAACTGTAATGACTTTTAACCATGATAGCGATTGATAGCTGTCATTTGAAGCGAAACATTTTAAGGTGAACGATGTTGATTCAATAGACGGCTCTTTGTTTTTTTAAAAAGCATATCCATGTATGAAATTATTGTATTTTCTCATTTTAAATTTTACTTTATTCCGATTCCATTTTAAATTGCATTTTATTCTGATTTCATTTTAAATTGCATTTAATTCCAATTCCAATAAATGGTTTTTATCAGATTTTAGTAATGATTTGAGCTTGGAACTCTGCACTTTGCTATGGCCCATGGGCCAATCAAAAAAGTAAACTAACTAATTAACAATGGCTACCAACCTGCCTTCCACTGAGGACCAGTATACTGCATGAGTGAAAAAGAGGGCTGTGAAAATATTTACAGACCCCTCCATCCTGGACATAAACTGTTTCAACTCCTACCCTCAAAATGACGCTATAGAGCACTGCACACCAGAACAACTAGACACAAGGACAGTTTGTTTCCGAATGCCATCACTCTGCTAAACAAATAATTCACACGGTCAAACTATTCACTAAGTCTGCACTACTATTAATCTTCTGATCGTTCCTATCACCCATCTCCTCCCACTTATAACTGTACCTTTGTTTGTTGCCTTTATCCTTACAATTTATATTGACTGTTTCCTAATATGATTTGACTGCTTATTTGTACCCTATGACTATCATTAAGTGTTGTATCTTATGATTCTTTTCTTTTATGTACACTTTTATGTACACTGAGAGCACATGCACCAAAGACAAATTCCTTGTGTGTCCAATCACACTTGGCCAATAAAGATTTCTATTCTATTCTGTTCTGTTCTGTTCTGTTCTGTTCTGTTCTATTCTATTCTATTCTATTCTATTCTATTCTATTCTATTCTATTCTATTCTATTCTATTCTATTCTATTCTATTCTATTCTATTCTATTCTATTCTATTCTATTCTATTCTCTGGAATGCACCATTGATTAACGTTGTGCTTCCTGTTATTCTATAGACTAGGATCATGATGGAACATCCTGGCTTTTCAAACAGCTTGATCTGTTGGTGGAATTACGTTGTGAAGTATTTTTGTTTAACTTCCTCACAAGAGAGCCGGTCAAGCCACAGAAACATCTGCCTGCTTGAGTTTTTCTTCATTTCTTGATGAACGTTGGTGGTTGAATGTATTGCCAATTTCTCTGAAGGAATCCAGAAGCCTGTGGGTTAATAATTAAGTCTGAGGGAAATTGAGGAAAAAGTTTTTGAAAGTTTGAGCGTACGTGGCATGCTCGGATGGGAAATTTGGATGTAAATGGATGTCAAGAAGAATATGGAGAAGAGAAGGATATGGAGAATATTAGAATATTATTATTGCAGTTATTCCATATTAAATGTATTTATTACACATACTGTATTTCTATACTGCCCAGCTTCCAAGATTCATGGTAATATGGTATACAAATATTATTATTATTTTTTTTAAAAAATCCCAATATCAACCAATTCAATGAACTAACCAGAGAACACTATGGCAACCAACAGCAGTCTAAAAAGATCAACATTCAAATGCAATATAAAAAAATAAGAGTGAAAGTAATTCAATCCCAACAATCAGATCTTTCAAGTCGTCTCTCAAAAACCTGTTCAAAGATTCATTCTGCCAGAACTACATTATTTTGTTGCAATACAGGAAGGGAGAATAATGGGCTAAAGAAACTCATTGCTGCAATGTTGATACAGCATTGGCACAAGAAATGAAAAGTAACCAGCAGAAGAATAAATTAACAAAGAGTTGAACAATGTGGAAGAAAAAAAAACCCAGTTATAATCTTCATTTCCAGCCTCTCATCTTACTTGCTTTTTCTACCTGGTCCTACATTTAGATCCCAGGGAATCTTAGGAGCACTTGCACCAAACATGTCCCAATTTTTTTCTGAATGTTTTTCAGAAGGCGATTGGATTTTCTTTCCAAGAAAGTCCAGTTGGCTCTTGAAAGAAAACCATGACCTGGGTGACGGAGAATTTCCCAGACATTGTACCAAATATTCCTCCCCTCCAGTCAATTCCTGTTCTGCCCCAGCTACGGACCCCAAAGAATACAGCACACACAAAGTTTATACAAAACTTGATTTATTAAAATAACTCAATTTTTATCAAAACAAAGGCTGTTAATAAACCTCCTTAACAGCCTACAAGAAACCACAGATAAAATAATCACAACCTAGCTAAAGTTGGCAGAAAGCCCAGAAGCAATTTGCAGAGAATCCAGACGCGAAGCAGAGTGAACTGAAGTTGTTCCCTATAAATTGCTTCAGTCGGCATTCCTCCTTAAATAGGCTAATGGAGTGGCCAATTAGCCCCAAGCCTTACTCTCGAGGAGACCTCCTCCTGAGGAGCCACTCCTGCCTTTTAAGAGCTCTGCACACCCGTGCATCAAGAAGAGACTCCTTGTCCTCTTCACTTAAAGGAGCTTCTGGAAGTTCTGAAGTCCCTGGCTGAATCCCCGCCTCTGGCACCACATCTTCTCCAGCCTCCTCATTGTCTGACTCGAGTGCCAGCTGCCCAGGCTGCTGGCGCAGCACCACACCAGCCTCCTCACTGTCAGAGTCAGCTACAATCCGCACAGGCCGCTGACGGGCCACAACAATTCCTCAAGACTAATTTATGACGTTGTCACATGATCATCATCCAGTCGTAGGACTGATTATGAACCATCAAGGTGATGTTGACTCTCAACAACCACACGGACAGATTTTCTATCTTTCTCTTGGTGGACCTGTCTCCAACCTGACCCTCAGGACTTCCCACAGTATACCCATCACAGGTGAAAATGAGTCCATCCATCTGCTGTTGTTCCTTTGTTCTTTCTCTTTCTACTTTTCCCCACCGTTTTAGATCTCTCTAGAGAGCTTGGTCTTTGAATTATGTCCAAAGTAGGACAATTTGAGCCTGGAATGAGAATTCTAGGATACAATTTGTCCCCACTTAATTTTCTGGGACTGGAGGCTAAAACATATAAAGAATGGTTGCTGGAACTGGGTATGTTCTAGTTTAATGAAAAGAAGGACCACGGCAGGGGTGAAATGCTTTTGGTTCGGATTGGATCGCCTAATCTAGTAGTGATGGTGGCAGGGTGATTCAGAGTACCGGTAGCAAAAATATCTGTGCCCTCCTCCCCCCACCATGTCCAGCTGAGCCACAGGATCATCAGAGGCTCTTTTTTTTTACTTTTAAAAGCATTTTTTCTACAACCTCTTCCGACGAAAAAATGCTTTTAAAAGTTTAAAAAAAAAGCCTCTGATGATCGCGCGGCTCAGCTGGGATCCTCAGAGGCTTTTCAAAGCATTTTTTTCTGCAACCTCTTGGCTGAAGAGGTGGTAAAAAAAAATGCTTTGAAAAATCTCTGACGATCCCAGCTGAGTTGCCTGATTGGCAGAGGCTTTTCAAAGCATTAGAAAAAATGCTTTGAAAAGTTAAAAAAAAAAGTTGGCCACGCCCACCCAGTCACATTAATCCCCCACCACCAAGCCATGCCCACAGAACCGGTAGTAACAAATTTTACATTTCACCCCTGGACCAGGGATGACATGATAGCAGCCTTCCAATATCTCAGGGGCTGCCCCAAAGAAGAGAGTCAAGCTATTCTCCAAAGCACCTGAGGGCAGGACAAGAAGCAATGGGTGGAAACTAATCAAGGAGAGAAGCAACTTAGAACTAAGGAGAAATTTCCTGACAGTGAGAACAATTGATCAGTGGGACAACTTGCCTCCAGAAGTTGTGAATGCTCCAATACTGGAAGTTTTTAAAGAAGAGGTTGGATAACCATTTGTCTGAAGTGGTGCAGGGTTTCCTGTCTAAGCAGGGGGTTGGACTAGGTGACCTCCAAGGTCCCTCCCAATTCTGTGATTCTGTTCTATTCCTGAGCACCCGTGATATTCTCAGGCATCTTTGACATACAAAAGCATCAACATAGCCTTACTATAGATGTTACATCCTTCGCTCTTCCCAGATTAACTGTTCATAAAATGAACAAGGATTGATTGTTCCGATTCCCTTTTTCCTGACTGAAAGCAGGGAATAGCAAATGATGGTGCTAGAGAGGTAAAAGAATTTTAGAAAGAGCCTTGAGATATCCACGGTGGGATGAAAATCTATGGTTGGCAGATGTGGTGTGGTGACGAAGGGTCGTATTATTTTGTATGCATGTAGAAAAAGGAGACAGCTGTCACCACCGTATCACCTTCACCCCCTTGCAGATGTCGACTCCATCCACATCTGGTTGTGCCTGGCGATGGGTACCACCGAGGAGAAATATAGCTGTAGTAAAAGCCAGCATTCATATGATTCATAGAATGGTGAAAGACTGGCAGTGGTGTGTCCCACAAAAGGACAGTTATGGAATTTGAATGTTTGCACAGAGCAGACTGCAAATTCCAAGACCGTTGGAAAAATATACTCAGGTTTTCAGGCGTAAAAGCATCTGAGGACCCTGGGAACGTATGAAGTGGACACTGAATCTCCTAATTCAGCTCTCTCTCTCTCTCTCTTTTTAAACAAGAGACAAAAGATCCATTCTTAGAAATACCCATTTCTGCAGACTGCTAATCACTTGGAATTGAATCTGGTCTTGGAAGATAGTTCATGGTCAGATGAAATAAAAGAGGCAGGGACTGACCAAGAATGAAATTTTTTTTGAGAGTTATCACAGTGGGTGACTCCATAAAACAACAATCCAAAGTCCCAAAGTGCTTTACTCAAGAGACAACGGGACTTTCTTGTTTTCTTTGAAGACTTCTCATCCAAGAAGCTCTGACTGGATGGTGGGCTGAAGAAACCAGGGTTTCTCACCATCTTTAAGATGGGAGGACTTCAATTCCCTGCAGGGCCAGCTGAGGAACTCTGGCATTATGTCAAGGGTGGGCTCCAAAAATTTTAGCAAGGAGTTCTCTGCCTGGTTACTGGGTGGGTGTGGCCATGGTGGGTGTGGCTGTCAGCCTCCTGCAACACGGAGGGGAGGGGCATTTTTGCCCTCCCCAGGCTCCAGAGGCTTTCCTTGAGCTTCTGGGAGGGCAAAAATGGCCTCTCCAGTTTCCGGAGGCCCTCTGGAGGCTGGAAACGGGCCCATTTCTGGCCTTCCCAAACTTCCAGTAGGCCGGTTTTTTGCCCTTTCTGAGTCTCCACATGCACCCTGCACTTACCTGCATCCAAAACAGGCTGCATGGGGACTCCTGGGAGGGGTGGGGTGGGAGGGGTGGGGTGGGGCCAGCCAGGAGTGGGATTTGGGGGGTCTCTGAACTGCACAGAATCTTAGCCAGAGGTTCTCCCAAACCCCTGCGAACCCTCAGCGGCCCTCCCCTGCATTATGTGCTAAATTTCATACAGTCCCTGAAGTTAATGGTGTATGGTAGAGGGGTTTTTAATTACATGATTTTTCTTTTAAAAATTATAATAATAATTCGGATTTGCATCTAATATCAGTTGGACGGTGGGCGAGAAGCAATGGCATCTTTCGAAGCTGGTGAAACCTAATTCTATTTTAAGTCAGTAAAATGAAATTATGATCCTCTTCTGTGCAAATTTGCACCACTCAAGTGATCCTGAAGACACAGACAAACTTCCAAGGGGCCTCAATGACTCTCTAAAAGGATGCAAATGACCAGTTCTGTCTGCAAGGAGTATCAATCCTTCCATTTTCCATCATCCAGTCAGAACTGAAGAAGCTTCTTGGATGAGAAGTGAAATGCCTTCAAAGAAAAAGAAAACCAAAAAGTCTGCTTGCCTTCTGAAAAAGCACTCTTGGGACAAGATAACTGAGAATCTCCATAGACATTTTCCATCCAGAGGTAAACCTCAAATGAAGAGACATTTAATTCTTTTGGTACCCGACCTTGCTCTGTTTCTATTTTTTCACTCTTGTTTATTGGGTTATAAATAGATTGTTGTGTTGTTTTTTCCCCCTCTTTCTCTTTCATGTAGTTCTCATTAGTTGCTTTGATTTCAGTCCTTCAAAGCAGAACAGAAATTCAACCCATTGGCCATGCAAAGCTTGTTGCCTTCAACTCATTGAGATGTCCTGGACTTTGTGAATGTTCCTGTGAAGGTTTCTTGGAGCAGAACTCTTGCCTTCTTCTAGATGGTTTTTTTCTGGTCATCTTCTACTATCCCAAGTAGCAATCTGGATCCTTACAGGTGCTCCTTGGTTTACTCATCTAGCAACCACTGAAAATAGTGGTTTTACAACTGTTGCACAATCACCTGCTCGCAATTCCAGGCGCTTGGCAACTGGTTTGCGTTTATGATGGTTGCAGCTCATAAATGTGTGATCACCATCTGCAGCTATCTCAGCCAGCTTCTGACAAACCAGGTCAATAGAGAAGCTGGAAGGACAGGCTGTTGCAACTCGCAATCACATATAGTCTCACTTAGCCATCATACCTCTTATGGACGGATTTTCTGATCCCAATTGTGGATGTGAGTCAAAGACACCCTATAGTTAAGTTCTGATGCCTCACCAAGTCAATCAAGAGATGTTACCTCCTGGTCATTGTGAATCAGAAACTGCTGTTGGCCTTAAACATTCATTGTTTCTTGCCTACTGACATCTACATGTGAACCTGGATGCCTTATCATGTTGACCTTTCCATGCTTTGGTTATGTATTACATGAGCAAAAACTATGCAATTTGTTTGCCTCCCAAGAAACTGGATTTTCACTGAAAAGCAAATACAATTACAATTTGTTTGGTTGCAGACTGAGTCTAGGAAGTGGTAATGTCAGTTGGTAGGAGGACACATACTACCAGATTTTTAAAAATCCACCCAAAGTTGGATAAGGTAAGATTAAAGGTTCCCTTCGCACATATGTGCTAGTTGTTCCCATTTCTAGGGGGTGGTGCTCATCTCCATTTCAAAGCCAAAGAGCCAGCGCTGTCTGAAGACATTTCCGTGGTCATGTGGCTTGGAACGCTGTTCCCTTCCCACCAAAGGTGGTCCCTATTTTTCTACTTGCATTTTTTATGTGCTTTCCAACTGCTAGGTTGGCAGAAGCTGGGACAAGTCACGGGAGCTCACCCCCTTATGCAGCACTAGGGATTCGAACCGCTGAACTGCCGACCTTTCGTTTGACAAGCTCAGCGTCTTAGCCACTCAGCCACTGCATTCCCCCCAAAGATGGATAGATAGATACAAAACTGGATTTTCATCGAAAAGCAAATACAATTACAATTCTTCCGCCTGCAAACTGATTCTAGGAAACATTAAAGTCAGTTGGTAGGAACACACAAGCTATGAGACAAAAGATTTCACCCAAAAGCTGTATAGATAGATGCAGAGATGTTTTCTAGGTGATGTAAAAAAAAAATCCCCTCAAGATGGCAGCTGTGATACCCCTAAAAACAGGCAGATTTTCCATTCCATCTTTTTTTCCCAAAACCATACCCAGTAGACTTTCCTAGATGGATAGACAGATCCAAAGACCAACAATTAAAAAGCTCGTTTCTAAAACTCTTTAATGAGCTTGAACTATTCTCATTATAAAACCCCAAATTCAACCGGCCAGAATTTCCCACTAATGAGAAGGGACTTGTTAATCAGTCCCAATAAACCAAGAATGTTTTTTTTAAAAAAAAACCCAACACACCCCCATGCTCCCCAACTCCACAGAGATAGAATACGCAGTGAAACGGAGACAGCCATGATTTCTTGAGCAGACTCTCATGGCCTTGCTGGCGTCTAATGGCGAGCCCCAAAACAAATCACATTATAGCTTAATTACCCCTTTCTGAGGAATAAGCCTCATTGAACATGGTGGAACTTATTTCTAAGTGAACATGCAGAAGTCTGCACCGTCAGTTAAATAAGAAGAACAGATGGCCTTCCTCGGAATCATCTTGACCAATTTCTAAACTAAGAACAATGCACCCATTATATCTCCTGACACTACCTAAAACCCGAGCAATATTATCCTCATTACTGTCCTTTGATCAAAACAATTCGTCTTGTATCCAATTAGCGGACGGGAGTCATCAGACAGAAGGGGGAATGTTCACTCTGAAAGTGGGAGTCTGATGTCTTTGCTTAAGTGATGAGGGTGAGGTGAACAGATGCAGGGATTTAGCACTAGCCGTTGCACTTAGACTTACATACTGCTTCGTCGTGCTTTTACAGCCCTCTCTGAATGGTTTACAGAGTCAGAATATCATCCCTCAACAATCTGGGTCCTCATTTTACTGACCTGGAGATGATGGAAGGCTGAGTCAACCTTGAGTTGGTCAGGATTGAACTCCTGCCACTCGGCAGAGTCAGCCTGCAATATTGCATTCTAACTACTGCGCCACCAGGAAGGAGAATGAGAAAAGGAAGAAGGAAGGAAGGAAGGAAGGCAGGCAGGAAGGGAGGAAGGAAGAAAAGAGTAGGGAAGGGAGGAAGGAGTTGGGATGGAAGGAAGGAAGGAGTGGGGAAGGAAGGAAGGAGTTGGGATGGAAGGAAGGAAGGAGTGGGGAAGGGAGGAAGGAGTTGGGATGGAAGGAAGGAAGGAGTAGGGAAGGAAGGAAGGCATGGGAAAGGAAGGAAGGAAGAAAGGAGTTGGGAAAGAAGGAAGGAAGGAGTTGGGGAAGAAGGAAGGAAGGAAATAGTGGGGAAGGAAGGAAGGAGTGGGGAAGAAAGGAAGGCATGGGAAAGGAAGGAAGGAGTTGGGAAAGAAGGAAGGAAGGAAATAGTGGGGAAGGAAGGAAGGAGTAGGGAAGAAAGGAAGGCATGGGAAAGGAAGGAAGGAAGGAGTTGGGAAAGAAGGAAGGAAGGAAATAGTGGGGAAGGAAGGAAGGAGTGGGGAAGGAAGGAAGGAGTAGGGAAGGAAGGAAGGCATGGAAAAGGAAGGAAGGAAGAAAGGAGTTGGGAAAGAAGGAAGGAAGGAGTTGGGAAAGAAGGAAGGAAGGAAATAGTGGGGAAGGAAGGAAGGTGTGGGGAAGGAAGGCAGGTAAGCATGCCAGAAACCCAGAAAACAAGCAGGCAAGGCTGCGTGTGCCGGGTGAGATGGGTTCGTGTGCCACTTTGGGCATGCGTGCCATAAGTTTGCCATCACGGCCCTAGGCCCATGCTAAAGGATAGATTTTAGGAAGGGAAACCGAAAGAGGGAAGAAGGGAAAAAAACCCACATTCTGAGATACAAATATCTCAAGGGATCGCCTTTCTTTCTCCGTGATGCTCACGTGCCTTTTTTTCTTCCCCCGGCTACAGCACATACACTAAATTACTTAGATTTGCTCCACCGCAAAGTTGATGGGCCATAAAAATGAGGAAGAAGGAAGAAAATATTGCTGTCCCTGCTTGGAGACAAAAAAAAAAAAAAAAAAGGGAAAAATTCTACGCAGTTCCAGCATCACCAAAGGAGCCCTTCCTCTCTGCATGATGGGAAATGGGCCGCTTGCTTCCTGTCTGCCTCCCGCTAAATCACTTCTGACAGTCTGACACCAGTTAATTTTTTACAACTCGGCCCCAGCTTACTCCCTCTAATCACGCAAGCAGAATAATGAATGTTCTACTTGTTTAGGGGGGGGGGGCGGGAAAAGCATGTGAACTGGGGGGGGGGTCTCTGCGATTTAAAGGACGCAGACTGGAATGACTTGATGGCTGCATTGATCCAACGGCCTCCTTGGGGACCTTCCTGAATTAGACCAATTTTTCTGCATTGTCACATTTACAGTGGGCCATAAAACAGGACCAGGTTTGGTTTAGATAAGCTAAGACTCAAAAAATACAGCAAAGCTAAATCTCCAAAATAATCTATCTATCTATCTATCATCTATCTATCATCTATCTATCATCTATCTATCTATCTATCTATCTATCTATCTCTATCTATCTATCTATCATCTATCTATCTATCTATCTATCTATCTATCTATCTATCTATCTATCTATCTATCTATCTATCTATCATCTATCTCTATCATCTATCTATGCATCTCTCTTTCTCTCTCATATCTATGCATCTGTCTGTCTCTATCCATCCATCCATCCATCCATCCATCCATCCATCCATCTCTCATATCTATGCATCTGTCTGTATCTATCTTTCTATCTTTCTATCTATCCATCATCCATCTATCTATCTATCTATCTATCTATCTATCTATCTATCTATCTATCTATCTATCTATCTATCTATCTATCTATCTATCTATGTATCATCTATATCTATCATCTATCTATCTCTCATATCTATGCATCTCTCTCTCTCTCATATCTATGCATCTGTCTGTTTATCTGTCTGTCTCTCTATCCATCATTCGTCTATCTATCTATTTATCTATCTATCTATCTATCTATCTATCTATCATCTATCTATCTATCTATCTATCTATCTATCTATCTATCTATCTATCTATCTATCTATCTCTATCATCTATCTATGCATCTCTCTTTCCCTCTCATATCTATGCATCTGTCTGTCTCTATCCATCCATCCATCCAGCCAGCCATCCATCTATCTCTCATATCTATGCATCTGTCTGTATCTATCTTTCTATCTGTCCATTATCTATCTATCTATCTATCTATCTATCTATCTATCTATCTATCTATCTATCTATCTATCTATCTATCTATCTATCTATCTATCTATCTTCTATCTCTATCATCTATCTATCTCTCATATCTATGCATCTGTCTGTCTGTTTATCTGTCTGTCTCTCTATCCATCATTCGTCTATCTATCTATCTATCTATCTATCTATCTATCTATCTATCTATCTATCTATCTATCTATCTATCTAATCTATATCTGTTTGGAAAATAGGTTGGGGGGAGGGTTTTAACCAAAACACCAGAAGGCCAGACTAAAAGCAATGGATGAAAACTAATGAAGGAGAGAAGCAACCGAGGACTAAGGAGGAATTTCCTGAGAGCAATTAATCAGTGGAACAACTGGCCTCCAGAAGTTGTGGGGGCTCCATCACTGGAAGTTTTGAGAAAGAGATTGGATATCCGCTTGTCTAAAATGAGATGGGGTCTCCTGCTAGAGCAGGGGGTTGGATTAAAAGACCCCCAAGGTTCTTTCCAACTCCGTTAATGTTATCTGTTCTATTAGGAGCCGTAGTGGTGCAGTGGTTAGAGTGCAGCATTGCAAGCTGACTCTGCCCACTGCCAGCAGTTCGATCCTGATTGGCTCAAGGTTGACTCAACCTTCCATCTTTCTGAGATAGAAAATTGTTGAGGACAATATGCTGACTCTGAAAACTGCTTAGAGAGTTCTATAAAGCACTATGAGGCAGTACATAAATGCTATTGCTATTATCTGTTATCCATCCATCTGTCCCCACAAAAACCCATTTTTAATGCTTCATGATATGGCTTTCCTAAGTGAAGAACCGGTGAACTTCATCCACAATTTAAAGGAACCCTTGTACTGAGGAATGTCAATCATGCTTCTTTGGTCGAATCCGATCATTCCTCTCCCCCCACCCCCTTAAAAGAACAGCCAGCTGATCCAAGACATGACATTATGTCAAAAGAAAACAGATGGAGTTTCCCCAGGAACTGAAATGGATAGCTAACAGAAAAGGATCTCCATTCAGAAACACATGACTCATTCCTACTTTGGAGGTGGTTTGAAACTTTGCGCTGCTTCCCCCTTCTCTCTTCCCTGTCCCGATTAAAAATTCAGAAATACATTATTCACTTCCCTCGTCTCGATACACAATGCAAAGAAAATGCCACAGATTGCTTTTCCGGATCCCAGCTTCCTGTTATTCAGGTGGACATCCTAGTATTTAGAAAGATAAGATCACCTCCCCACCTCCCCACCTCAAGACCCAAGCCATGGGCTTAATCATTTGCAGCTTGCTTTCCCGGGTGGGGGGGGGCCATTAAGTAGGTCACCACTGTAAAGGAAAACGTACGACCAAAGCACATGCTCAAATCCTACGAAAACCTGAAGCCCTCAAACTGTTTGCAGCTGTTGGGGAAGCTGGCTTCAAAATGCAACCCCACTCAGGAGGTCCACCACCGGCTGTGACCTGGAAAAATCTGGATGACCTCAGATTGCAACAAAGAGAGTCCAGAAACACCAGGGATGCCCTCATATTTTTGCAAGTAGATCTGATAGTCCTAACCTTCCAAGAGTGCACACACACAAACATCTGCAGGAATCTGCAGACCAAGCCATATAAAAGGAAGTCTGAGAGAAGGAGGAAGATGAACTATCAATTACCTCTTGGCTCCTAGGCAGAGAGATTCAGGAAGAGGTGATGCTTTGGAGGAGCTACAATGTCCTTGTAAAAACTTCAACCCTTCAGAGAATTCTTGGTCTCCTTCTGTTCTTACAGTAACCAATGGCAGCTGCTGGGGGCAGGAAGGGTGAGTGATGTCACAGGAAGAGCTGAGGTCAATGTGGGGGCTTGTAAAGTCTTCTTCCAAGAATTTAAAGATGGAATGGGAGTAGCGATCCCCTGGAGACCATGAATGAAAGTCTGAAATGGTGCTGCAAATGTTTATCAGATCTGTGTTGTGTTATTTCAAGCAGTTATGCAGGCAGGGCTAAGGATGAGAATAGCAGGGCTTCTGTGTCTTTATGAAGACTTCTTCAACTTTGATTTCCATCCTTGGTTTGGAAAAAGCAGTTAGTGCGATCTCAGAGTGAGAATGGCAGGGGCCACTGTCAACAGGCATCAAAACCAACTGGGCAAGTAGAGGCTAGGTGAAACTTAGCTTAATGCCAGGAACTTTGGGAGGGAGTCTAGTCGACAATCACTTAAATATGAGCCAACAGTCTCCGGCAGCAGCCAGAAAAGCCGATGCAATCCCAGGTTGCATCAATAGAGGGATAGAATCAAGACCGCGTGAAGTTCTTGTACTAATTTACAAAGCCTTAGTAAGACCACACTTAGAATATTGCATCCAGTTCTGGTCACCATAATACAAAAAAAAACTTTGGAAAGAATGCAGAGAAGAGCAACCAGGATGATTGGGGGCTGGAGGCTAAAATGTACGAAGAACTGTTACAGAACTTGGGTAGCTAGGGGGGACATGATAGGAGTGTTCCAGTATTTGAGGGGTTCCTACAAAGATGAGGGGGTCAAAACTGTTTTTCAAAGCACCAATAGGCAAGACCAGAAACAGTAGTTGGAAACTAACGAAGGAGAGAGTCAACCTAGAACTAAGGAGAAATTATCTAAGGATGAGAGCAATTAACCAATGGAATAACTTGTCTTCAGAAGTTGTGGGTGCCCCATCACTAAAGGCTTTCAAAAAGAGACTGGACAATCGTTTGTCTGAAATGATATAGGGCAGTGATGGCTAACCTTTTTGACATCACATGCCAAAAGTGGGCGGAGCATGGTGAGGTTGCCCACATGTGTGCCCACACCCATAATTCAATGTGCCCCACACGTGTACATGCACCCTCCCCCCCACTTTTAGCATATGAAGGCACAGTGGGCCCGGAAGGCCTGTTTTTCACCCTCCCCAGGCTCCAGAGGCTTTCTAGGAACCTGGGGACGGTGAAAACGGCCTTTCCAATTCCCCCGGAGGCTGGAAACAGCCATTCCCCAACTTCTGGTAGGACTGAAAGACTGAAATCAGGTGGCCGGCGCACACATGCGCACTGGAGCTTAGCTACGGCAATGCTCGCATGCCCACTGATATGGCTTTGTGTGCCACCTGTGATGTTTTCCATCACGGATATAGGGTTTCCTGCTCGAGCCGGGAGTTGGACTAGAAGACCTCCAAGATGCCTTCCAACTTTATTAATCTATGTTCTATCATTTGATGACCTCTCAGTTTGAATCAGCCAACTTCTGTCTTCAGAAGATTGCATTCGGATTTTGACCAGGGGTGGGTTCTACTTACCTTTACTACTGGTTTGCAATGGGAGCGTGCGTGCACTTCTGCACAGGCACAGATCACCCATGGTGACATTGGGGTGGGTAGGTGGAGCCTCCCGCCGGTTTTACTACTGGTTCTGTAGAACCGGACCGAACTGGGAGCAACCCACCCCTGGTTTTGAGAATAGGTCAACAAAGTCTATCAGAAATTCCTGGCACCAACATTGTGAAGATTCATACTTTATTGGCTATAAAACACAGATTTCTGTAATCAATTGGAATTGTGGGAAGGAAGGAAGGAAGGAAGGAAGGAAGGAAGGAAGGAAGGAAGGAAGGAAGGAAGGAAGGAAGGAAGGAAGAGTTCCATAATGGATCAAAGATACTGGTGTAGGCTTTCACTACTGGTATCTTTTGGGCTTTGTTGGATTTCAGAGTTTAGTGCCTGTGGTCTAAACAACAGATCAAAGATCCATTGGCTTTGATAAAATTTTATATTTGGGTGATCTGAAGAATTTACAGCCTATATTTCAAAGGAATGGATCTTACGTTACGATATTAACATTCAGCTCCTGTTTTTCACAAGTCTCAGCCTTCATTCCATGAACATTCATGTTTGATGGAGCAGAGCAATCTGCTTCAGGCAGGCTTATAATCATTTGCAGAATTTGGCATCCATTTTATCTTTGGCGAGACTTATTCAATATTGACCCCAGAGGGCTTCCCAATCCAAATCCATCAGGGTTAGCGTAGCTGGGATAAATGACATCGAATATCCGAACATCGGACACAAAGACTCCCATTAAGCCCAGAGTTTAACGTTACGTAAGCCTATCCCTGTTTACAGAAGGCAGAAACCTGGTCAGTTGAGATTCTCTCGGGAATGTCCTCTTTTACGTAAGTAAGTGACTTCATCTAATGGCAACTTTACTACAAAGGGAATAAAATAGTAAGGAAAATTCTTCCGCCCCCAAGTTGGAAAGTAGTTTTATGAAGGCTGGCTAAGACAATTGCCATGGGAAAAAAATATTTTGCCTTTTCGGTATCCACATCTGACTGGTTCATTTGAGGACAGCAGATTGCAGACAATGAACTTTTCCTTATGAAATGCATTTGTTGGTAGCGGCAGACAAATGAAACGCTAATGGGTGTTTGCAACAGTTCCCGAGGAACGATCCGTGAAATCGTGAATTTCATCAATAATCCATCCCTTAGATTTACAGGGGAATAAATGCTCCTGGGGCCTTCCTTTCTCTACTACGTATCTGGGAGCTGCACACAACTTTTTTTTCTGCTTACCAAAAAACATGCCTGTGGCCAAACTGTTTCAGCTCATATTTGGATGGTAGGTAGGTAGGTAGGTAGGTAGGTAGGTAGGTAGATAGAAGAGAATGAGAGGGGGGGTAGGAGGAGAGAGAGGGAAAAGAAAGTCTGGAATGACTTTCTTTTCTCCTCTGTCTGTCTGTCTTAAGTAGGGTTTGGAGTAGAAGACCTCCAAGGTCCCTTCAACTCTATTATTCTGTTCTGCTAGTATGTATATTATCAATTTTCTCTCCATCCATCCATCCATCCATCCATCCATCCATCCATCCATCCATGTACTTTTACTTTATTATCTATCTACCATCTGTATGTCTTTCTCTCTGTCTACCTATCTGTCTACCTGCCTGCCTATCTATTTGTTTATCTCTCTATCATCTATCCATCTATCCATCCATCTATCCATCCATGTATCCATGTATCCATCCCCCCATCCATCTATCATCCCCCCATCAATCCATCCATCCATCCATCCATCCATCCATCCATCCATCCATCCATCCATCCATCCATCCTTCATCCATCCATCTATCATCCATCTATCCATCCATCCATCCATCCATCCATCCATGACAAAGACTACTCCAAACCAAACATTTTGCTTCTCTATGCTTAATTTGTTTTGGAGGGGGGTGGTATTCTTTCTTCTGTGGAAGATTTCTACCCAACATATTTTGGGGTTGCCAATTGGATAGATTTGTATTGTTTGCCTCTCTACTGTTTTCAAGCATCTCTTCTCTCCAATGGGGAGACCTCAGATATATGAGATCCTTAAAAAAAAAAAAAAAACCAAAGGCAAAATACTCATTCAACCTACAAAGTATGATTTCTTTTATTTTACAACTTGATTTTATGAAGGGATAACTAGTAAAACCTCAAAATGAAGAATTGGTCTTTAGCTCCCCAACTGCCTGAGATCTTCCAGGATTAAAAGATTCCAAAGTTTTGTCTCAGGAAATCGGATGTCCAGCTTCCTTCTCTGTTCCTCTTCCCTAGAGAAGCCCTTTTCGGACGGCGTCTCTGCCTCGCAAGTTTCCAGATGTGCGGCCAGCCCAAAAGCGGCTGTATAGACCCAGGCGATCTAAGCAAACGGGTGATTATCTGAGAAAGAACATTTGTGTAATGATATTTTTATGAAGGCTATTATCCACCCCGGCTCTTTGTGGTTAGAATTATGTATAATAAAAGTTTTATACATCTGGGTTTTAGCTACGCTTCTTTGATTTTTCCATATTTTGCATTATAATTTGATCGTAGCCTCGGTTTTAATCTCTTAGTGGGTTGGCTTCCCAGAATGGTTTGAGACCGCTCAGAAGACTTGTGCCCCAGCTCACACACACACACACACACACACACACACACACACACACACACACACAAAGTTTATTTGAGTGCTGATCGCTGCCTTAAGGGTCCAGATCTCCCCATCTCCCTCCCCCCTTCCCTCCCCATCTCCCTCCCTCCCTCCCCGTCTGTCTGTCTGTCTGTCTGTCTGTCTGTCTGTCTGTCTGTCTGTCTGTCTGTCTATCTATCTATCTATCTATCTATCTATGCTATCATCTATCTATCTAACTGTCCATCCATCCATCCATCCATCCATCCATCCATCCATCCATCCATCCATCCTTCTCTCCCTCTCTCTCTCTCTATCCTATCTTCTATCTATCTATCTATCTATCTATCCTATCATCTATCTATCTGACTGTCCATCCATCCATCCATCCATCCTTCTCTCTCTCTCTCTATCCTATCTTCTATCTATCTATCTATCTATCTATCTATCTATCTATCTATCTATCTATCTATCATCTATCTATCTATCTATCTATCTATCATCTATCTATCTATCTATCTATCATCTATCATCTATCTATCTATATCTATCTACCTATCTATCTATCCATCCAACCATCCATCCAATCATCCATCCATCCATCCATCCATCCATCCATCCATCCATCCATCCATCCATCCAACCAACCATCCTATCTGTCTGTCTGTCTGTCTGCCTGCCTGCCTGCCTACCTATCCTATCTTCTATCATCTATCTAACTCTGTCTGTCTGTCTGTCTGTCTGTCTATCTATCTATCTATCTATCTATCTATATCTATCATCTATCTCTATCTGTTTGTGTGTCTGTCTATCATCTTCAGTATTTCTCTTTTTCTGTCTGTCTGTCTTTCTTTTTCTGTCTGTCGGTCTGTCTTTCTGTCTGTCTGTCTCTCTTTCTTTCACTGCCCACTCACAAACAGACCCATTTTGAGGAAGGGGTTTAAAAGGGACAGCAAACTTAAAGCCAGCAGGCCCAAAGCCAGGCACGTGGGGTCCAGGGGCTTTGCAATCAAGAATGTCCCACTTTGTATAGGTCAACCAGCTCACGTGCCTGGATCTTTGCCCTGTGAACTGCCTCCAGGAGCTGTTAACCATCTTCTGGTGGCTGTTCCCAGATGTTGGCTCTGCTCAATGGTGGGAAACTCTCTTTCTGAAATCTGGGTTTTCAGACACATCTAGAAGTTATTTCTTCAAAAAAAAAAAGATGCTTGCTGTAACTGGGAACCTGGGAAATTTCAGGAGGGAGACTGCAATAAATAAATTCTCCAATAAATTAAAGATAAGAAAAGAAGCAGGCTACCACGGAGAAAATCTCCCATGGGCTTCGTTTGTGAATCAGATGCTCTCCGTTCCAGTGACTAGGAGAGAAAAAAAGAGCTTTTCAGAAGAAATGGTGCAATTATGACACTTTTTATCGTCATTTGTCTCTTTCCTTGTTTCTCAAAGATTTCTTCGCTCTTATTTTCATAATAGCAAAGGTGCACTTAAGGATGTTTGTTTCACACAGGTTTTGGGGAGACTTATCAATGGACAGAAGAGAAAAATCCATCCTGGGAATTGGGACTGGATTCATGCTGCTTTTAATGAGACCCATCCTTCACTTTTTTTCCAAGGCAACCGTGGAACAAAACCACCGCAATGGAGGAAACGAGATTCCTGCATCCAATCCCTAGGTTTGTGCAGAAGCAGGCAAAATTCTCTGAAGAGGCTGAAGTCAGATCACATAAAGACTTTTCCTATGATCTAGTGAGAACCTACAAAAATTGCCCTTGCAAATTGTTTGAGGCCTGCTGGGTTGGCATCCCCCAAACCATTCTTCTACCCTTTGTAGAAGTACTACGATCTCGGTTGGAAGTAATCAGCAATAGAAAAGATGTATTGAGTTCATACTGCCTCCCAGAAGTTAATTCTCTAGATACCTGTCTTTTAGGTAAGTCTCAGAATGTATGCTTCTCCTTTAAAGATAATGACAGAGGTTTAATGAAAAGAAGGACTAGGGGTGACATGATAGCAGTGTTCCAATATTTGAGGGGATGCCCCAAAGAAGAGGAGGGGGGGTTCCACCTATTCTCCAAAGCCCCTGAAGGTAGGAGAAGAAGCAACAGATGGAAACTCATCAAGGAGAGAAGCAACCTAGAACTAAGGAGAAATTTCCTGCCAGTGAGAACAATTAATCAGTGGAACGACTTGCCTCCAGATGTTATGAATGCTCCAACACTGGAGGTTTTTAAGAAGAGACTGGACTTTTCTCTATAATCTGAAATGGTGTAGGCTCTCCTGCTTGAGCAGGGAGTTGGACTAGAAGACCTCCAAGGTCCCTTCCAACTCTTGTTCTTGTTATAATTGTTACCTCTCCTTTCTTCTTCACTAAGCCTGAAAAATCTTTTCTGCAGGGTCAGAGAAAGAAAACATGAGCGAGATGCCACTGCAAAAACAATTGCGGGCAAGTGGCTGGAATCTCTCTTGATGCAGAAGACAAGGTGGAGCCCACGTTGGTTTTTTTGGCTGATTAAATTTCTATTCCACCCATCTCACTGACAAGGTGACTCAGAGCAGCAAGTCAGTGTGCTGAATTGAAGTTTAGGTGAATTCAGTGGGAGGGTCTGCTTCCCAGTCCAGCATTTTTCCAGGCTCTACTTCTTCATAAATTGCTTCTGAAGTGGACCAGCCTTTTGCATCATCCTATTCCCTAAACCATGATTTCCAGCTCATTTGAGCTGTGATGCTGGAGAAGGCTCCTTGGACAGCAAAGGGGACCAACAAGCAAGCACAGGAACGCAAAACAACCAGACATATCCCTGGAAGGAAAAACCACGAAACTGCCTCTCACTTGTCTTGGCCATGCCATGTGGGGGAATTCACTGGAGAAAGCAATGATGTTGGGAAGAGTTAGCTGTAAAAGGAAACCAGGCCATCAAAGAACACAATAGATGAACACCATCAAAGCCAACACCAGCCAGAATATAGAAGAACTCAAAGAAGCATTGTAAGTTCAGAAGATGTGGAGAGATCTGGCAGATAGAATCACCATGGATAACTACCTGCCCCCAGTCCTCCTTCTCCTCATTGTCATCATCATCATCATCACCACCAGCAAAGAACAACTCAAAGAAGCAGTGCAAGGTCAGAAGATGTGGAGAGACCTGGCCCACAGAGTCACCAAGAGTTGAAAATGATTGAATGGATAACCTCCTCCTCCTCCTCCTCCTCCTCCTCCTCCTCCTCCTCCTCCTCCTCCTCCTCCCCCCCTCCTCCTCCTCCTCCTCCTTCTCCTCCTCCTCATCATCATTGTCATCATCACCACCACCAAAGAATAACTCAAGGAAGCAGTGCAAGGTCAGAAGATGTGGAGAGACCTGGCCCATAGAATCATCAAGAGTTGGATATGACTGAATGAACACCATCATCATCATCTATTCTATTCTATTCTATTCTATTCTATTCTATTCTATTCTATTCTATTCTATTCTATTCTATTCTATTCTATTCTATTCTACCATCATCACCACCACCATTTCTGGCCACCACTTATGTCATGAATGCTAAACTGTCCTCCATAGATATTCTAGCATGATCCTGTTTTCCATCTATCCAGAGTTCTACCTCTTATTCTCTGGGCCTGACAACAGAAACATCCCTGCCACTGAATGCAACAAACTGCAGCCAATCATGATTAACACGGATGGCAACTTTAGACCATCTTCATTAGCCCTCATTAGCATATAACCGTGGCCAGTAAATCCTGATTATCTGATTGCCTGCAAGGCTTCAGGGCAGCATGCAGCTCGGTCGAGACACAATTATGGCCGATCCCAAAGCATTTAAAGGTCTACCACACCTCCATCCTTTGGGTGGGTTCCATGCCAAGAGAGATTCTGCTAAGCACGATAATTTCTGCTTACCCTTTCCGTGCTTGGTCTTCTCAGAGATCCGTACGGCAGTTTGAGAAGGAGTTTCGCACGCCCATTGAGAGTCACAACGGCCTGCACCATAGCAGAGTGCAAAATAACACGCGTGTGCATATGTGTGCCCATGAATTCTTAGACCCCCAAAGTCTTCTTCTGGAATGACTTATGCAGTTCCCGGTTCCCAAATATCAAGCAATTCAGCGATCGTTTTTGTTGTTAATTTATTTTTTTTTTAACAAAAAAGCAAACTGCAGACAATGCATCAACTTGGCTTGGTTTGAAACAAAGGAAATAACAAGGAAGCTGTTTTTTTCCCAAGGGCTGTTTCAGGAAGCCTCTCTCTACATCTGGTGGCGATTATGCCAAACATAACAGCTTGGCTTTTTGGAGCTGGAGAAACGAACCAGGTCAGCGGTTTAATTAAAACTGTATTTGATTTCATGATACGTGTCACTGAGTAGAGACCACTTCCCCTTGTTACTCTTCTCCTCCGTAATCAAATGTGCCCCCCCCAGAACAATAGGTCAGGTCCCACCATCTGGTGTGGAGATTAATGTTAACCCCCACCCCCACCCCAAACTCCCTGTTCAAATTCTGCTTTCTTCTAGAATTGAAAGAATAGCGTTGACTCTGCAGCCGAAGGAGTCTTCCGTTGCTCACAAAACATTAGGACCACAATGGATAGAAAATGAACCAAAAAGTGACAGTGCTAATATTTTAGACATCAAATGCATTCTTTTGGAGCAATTTGTTCCTCTCTCTCTCTCTCTCTCTTTAAGTTTCTCCTTCTAATTTAAAACATGTTTAATTTCTTCCTCTTTTTCAAATTGAATCCATGCTGCACAGAATACATAGTTCTTCGGTCTCCTACGGCACGTACAAAACCGGTTTTTAAAAATACGCGCTATCTTCTTACAATGGAGACTAAACTGTATGATGAACAGCAGGAGGAACTAGGTATCTCTAGTCTAATGAAAAGAAGGACTAGGGATGACGTGATAGCAGTCTTCCAATATCTCAGGGGCTGCCCCAAAGAAGAGGGAGTCAAGCTATTCTCCGAAGCACCAGAAGGCAGGAGAAGCGATGGCTGGAAACTCATAGAAGCAACCTAGAAATAAGGAGAAATTTCCTGACTATTAAAACAATTAATCAGTGGAACGACTTGCCTCCAGAAGTTGTGAATGCTCCAACGCTGGAAGTTTTCAAGAAGATAGTGAACAGCCATTGGCCTGGAATGGAATAAGAGCTTTGTGTAGGCAAGGGGCTGGACTAGAAGACCTCTGATGTCCCTTCCAATATTGTCATTCTATGTTTTATGTTCTAATGTCAACATTTGCCCTATTTCTTACCTTTTTAAAAATCCTTCTCCAATCAGTTTCTATGGTAAGGCCCAGCGTATTAAAACCTCGTATTGCATCTGGTTTGAGTCGAGTTAGAGACACGATACCTCACTTCCCTAAATGATCATAACCCTCCCAACATATACAGGGAAGGTGGGGTTTATTTCTGGGACTTTTTCCATCCGTTTAGTAGCATGCACTGAAATACAATTAAACAATGAGTCATATCAATTGGTGTGGTGGTATACCCACCCACGTAGCAAGCAATAAACCCCTGCTTTCTCGCAGTTGTCTTAAAATGTTATATCTCACTAAAAAAAGCCCCTTATAACAATTCAGGCAGTGGCAGTATCTGGCCAGCCAAAGGCTGCCCATCTGTCAGCTGGCAGCCCAGATTAGCTCAGTGAGCAACGTGATCAGGCTATTGTCTCATACAATGCCATCGTGTTTCAAATGTGCTACAAGAAAATGTGTGTTGCATAGATGCGTGTTTGTGCGAGAGAGAAAATGAGAAAGGGAATGCATGGTGTATTCTCCCATCTCTTGCTGGCTTCCGAATGCCGGTGACCCACATTACGTCCTAATTGAGCTATCTGAGCCTCAGATAGCTCAACTGGCTGAATAGCCTGTTATTAACATCCACCTGTCTGCAATTACACCAGTTTGAGGCTCAAGGTTCACTCAGCCTTCCATCCTTTCTAAGGTAGGTAGATTGAGGACCCAGTTTATGGGGGCAATAAGCTGACTTTGTATAAAATATACAAAAGTATGAAGGCTATTGCTTAATGCCTTGTAAGCCGCCCTTAGTCTCTGGAGAAGGGCGGCATATAAATCTAATTAGGTTCTAGACGGACTAGATAATCTACAAGGTCCCTTCCAACTCTGTTAATCTAATCTAAGGAATTGAGGAGCCATTCCAGAGAAGAGAAGGTGGATTTAGTCTTCAAAGCATCAGAAGGCAGGAGAAGAAGTAACAGATGGAAACTGGTCAAGGAAAGGTCCAAACTAGAACTAAGGAGGAATTTTCTGAAAGGTTTGCTCCATCATTGGAGGTTTTCCAGAATAGACAGGACAATCATTGGACCAAGATGGCATAAAGTGGTCTGTCTTGAGCAGGGGGTTGGACTAGAAAACCTCTGAGGCCCCTTCCAGCCTTATGAATCTATGATTCTATACCCGTAAAAGGTTGCTTGCTCCTGCTGTAGTGTTAAATGTTGCCAACATTGTTATAAAACCTCCTTGTACGATTTCTGTCCCAGTCCAGTCAGATATAGCTTAGCTGGCGTGTATTTGAGCCCACTGACTTCGATCCACTTTCACATTAGCAGTTCGCATCAAAGTGCAAAAGGGGGAAGATATTTGTCAAAGCAGGACATGAAAGAGAAACCACATTCTCTTTGTGGTGCAGGGGACTTAAGTGCTGTTAAAGTAGCACTTAGCTGCCAGCTGCCTGCAATTACTGCGAGTTCAAATCTCACCAGGCTCAAGGTTGACTCAGTCTTCCATCCTCTATCATTTCAGATAAATGGCTGTCCAATCTCTTCTTAAAAACCTCCAGGGTTGGAGCATCCACAACTTCTAGTGGCAAGCTGTTCCACTGATTAATTGTGAGAACAATTGTTCTCCCTCTCCTCAAGGGAGGCTTGCGTGGCCCATGCAGCGGTGGTCGCTGCGCTATGAGTAGAATGCGCAGTGATGCGCCTAGGTGGTGGCAGTGTGAGGAAATTTCTCCTTAATTCTAGGTTGGATGGATCTCTCTTTAAATGATCTTCTACCCATTGCTTCTTCTCCTGCCTTTGGAGAATAGGCTGACCCCCTCTTCTCTGGGTCAGCCCCCCTTCCCCACATATTGGAAGACTGCTTTCATGTCTAATCCTTTCCTTTGTAAGACTAGGCAGTTCTTGCAACCATTATATTGCAAGCTTGAATTTTTCAAACAAAAAGCAGGGGAAAGAGAGAGAGAGAGAGAGCAAAAGTGGGAGAGAAAGAGGGAGAAAGAGAGAGAGAGAGAAAGAGAGAAGGTGGGAGAGAAAGAGAAAGAGAGAGAGAAAGAAAAAGAGAGAGAGAGGGAGAAAGAAAGAGAGAAAGAGGGAGAAAGAGGGAAAAAGAAAGAGAGGGAGAAATGAGAGAGAGAAAGAAAAGAGAGAGGAAGAAAGAAAGAGAGGGAGAAAACAAGAGAGAAAGAGTGGGAGAGAGAGAGAGGGAAAGAGAGATTTGGCTGACATAGCTGCACTCTCATTAAAAGGCATTAAAGGAAAAATGCAGCAGCTTGATGTGGGAAATTCGGAATATTAAAGCCACCAGCCTTCTTCCTGATGACTTCCATATGGGCTCTGCATCGATTGAGTGGCTGCGGGTGAGAGAGAAAGAGGAGGAGAAAGAGAAGGAAAAGGAAACCAGGAAAGAGGGAGGAATCTGAGGTTTATTTAAACATGGGTTGGTTTAGAGTTACACGGCTGGCCTTGAAGACGAAGGGAACGATTTATCCAATCTTTTTTTTAAAACACACACACACAGCCCTACACACACACACACACATATCTTTGGGCCATCACTTTCCTTTTGAAAGCAAAGGGAGCCTATTAATCAGGAGTGACTCCGCTGCAAAGAATGCAGATTGTCCATTATTGCAAGTGGAAAAACAACAATAAATATGGATGAGGACCACTTCAGTAAGGAGAGAGGCCCCTTGTTCTTCCCACCCCCATCTACGTATTTATTTGTGCTTCTAATGCTCTTCTCCATCCAACAGACTGGATCGAGGCCGGGGTAAAGCAAAACGTGGAATTAGCAGGTAATGAAAACAGGAGGGGAAAAAAATAGTCAGGGGATCTAAAATGCCCAATTAACATGGGGAGTCCCTTATTGTTGCGTAAAGGCAGAGAAAAAGAGGAGAAAACTCAACTGTAATGAAAACTCAACTCTGTCCGTCTTCAATAAAACTGAACACGGGCAATCCTCAGTTCGTTTAGTGACCTTTCAAAGTTACAACGGCACCGGGAAAAGTGACATATGACCCCTTTTTTAAACTTACGACCGTTGCAGCCTTCTCCCTGGTCACCTAAACAAAATTCAGGCACTTGTCAACTGACACACATTTATGACGGTCGCAGTGTCCCAAAGTCATGCGATTCCCCCTTTTGCGACCTTCTGACGAACCAAATCCATGGGGAAAGCCAGACTCACTTAACAATGATATTACTCCCTTAACCCCTGCAGGGACTTCCTTAATCGCTGTGACAAGGAAGGTCACAAAATGGAGCAGGCTTTGCTTAATACGGGGTTTCGCTTAGCAGCCGAAATTTTGAGCTCAGTCGCGGTCGTAAGTCAAGGGCCGCTTGTATCTCCCTTAGATGAAAAGTATCGGGCAGACTATCCTTTGTGTATGTTTTGTTTTTAAACTCATCTAACACATTTTGTTCTCCTTGGAAGCTGGAGAGACGGTAGCAAGAAGACCGCATGATCCTATCCAATGGTGGGATTCAGCCGGTTCGGTTCGGTTCCGGACAGTTCGGGCGAAGCGGTAGTTAAATTGCTGGCTGGCTCCGCCCCTCTCTGCCCTTCCCAGGAGTCCCCACATGCCCCATTTTGGCTCCTGGGTAAGTGCAGAGAGGCCTCTAGGCCCAAAACTGGGTGCGGTGTGGAGCAGCACCCCCTTGTGGCCCGTTTTCGCTCCCAGGAGGCTTCAGGAAGGCTTCCTACTAGGCCCAAAATGGGGCACGAGGGAAGGGGGCGTGTCCCCCCCACAGCCCGTTTTTGCTCCCAGGGAGGTGCAGGAGGCCAAGTGCTGCCACGCCCACCATGGCCACGCCCACCCAGAGGGTCATTAGGGCAGAGAACAGGTTATTAAAGTATTTGAATCCCACCAACTGAGATTCCTGTCCATCAGCAAGCGAAGGCAATTGCATCAAATTGCATCCATTCATATCTATTTATAACAGGCTCCGTTAATGGGTGGCTTGTGGTTAGGACGAAGAGCAGGGAATTCCAGTCTCCGTTTGATTATTAAGTGAAACGGAGGTTGCCCTGTTGGGATAATGGACGGCGGTGATGATTGGACATCAATCAAACGTGGTCATAAGTTGCTATTTAAAGTTATGGAAGTTTGTTTAAATTTGTGGGCCACGTCAAAAGGCTCCATATTTAGTTTCGAGGTCTCTATGCTGTTATTGTACGAAGGGCATAGTGATACGGATTATTATTTGTCTCATTTGTGCCATTGATTAAGATGCATTTATTATATGATGTTTGAAGACTGTTGAATTAACATTTATTGCTTTGGACTTTCCTATTTTTTAACTCGTGTGTTTTGTACTAAGGGCATTTTAATTTCTGATGGGAGCTGCCCAGAACTTGTGTAGAGTTAAAAAGTTGCTGCACAAATTTGTGTGGTTCTTTCGTGGAGCACCAGCTGAGAAAAGCTGTGGTAATGTTCCCAGAGAAAAAGATGGAAACATTTCTGGGAACAAAAAGCCAATTCTCACAAGTTTTCCATTCACCACACTGAGATTCAGCATCTGAAGAACAGAATAACAAAGCTGGAAGGGACCTCGGAGGTTTTCCAGTCCAACTCAAGCTCAAGTAGGAGACAAATTGCTGTCCAATCTCTTCTTGAAAGCCTCCAGTGATGGAGCACCCATAATTTCTGAAGATAAGTCATTCCACTCATTGATTGTCCTCACTGTTAGGAAGTTTCTCCTTAGTTCTAGGTTGCTTCTCTCCTTGATTAATTTCCATCTGTTGCTTCTTCTCCTGCCTTCAAGTCCTTTGGAGAATAGCTTGACTCCCTCTTTTTTGTGGCAGCCCCTTAAATACTGGAGCACTGCTGTCATGTCACCCCTAGTCCTTCTTTTCACTAGACAAACCTTTCACTAGACTATTCACTCTTCACTAGAGTAGACATATCTGAGTTAGCTACCTCCTTCTGAATCCAATATCCAGTTTTGCTGTCCATTCTATTCGTTATTCAGCTTAAATATAAAGCTAAAATTTCAATGTTTAGCGACTGCAGGAAACATCCTAGCAATCAATGCAAACCAAAGCAGTTTGGATGCGTTTCCTGCAAGCCTTTCTTTTTGCCCTAAGTTAAAAATATTTAATGCCTTGCCAGCTGCAAACCCTTTTCATATTCCTGAAATAGTTGTGACTCACTCCAGATGAAGTTCCCTAGCATTAAACTGTCCTTCTAATTCAGATCCTGGGCTCCTTTATTATTCCTGAGTCAGTTCCACCTGTCTGCTCCCCCGCCCCCCCCCCCTCAAAAAATCCCCCTTGCAAACTCCTTTTTCTGGCTCTCGCACAGCAGTGAGTTACAAAATCTGTCTGCAGTGCTAGCAAAGTGAGAATGAAGTCCTTTGAAGTGGCTACTCTAGCTTTAATTCCCCCTCCCAATTATATTAAACTCAGTTATTCATCATATGATAACATTAGTTATTAATTAGCTTTGAATTTTTGCATCCCAGCAATGGTTCATTTTGGCAAAATCCACATGCCTTATAGATATAGAGAGAGATAGAGAGAGAGATAGATAGATAGATAGATAGATAGATAGATAGATGATAGATAGATAGATAGATAGATAGATAGATAGATAGAAAGATAGATAGATAAATAGATAGATATAGATATAGATATAGATATAGATATAGATATAGATGTAGATGTAGATGTAGATGTAGATGTAGATGTAGATGTAGATGTAGATGTAGATGTAGGTCTTTGGTTATTTGGGTGTTCTCCCGC
The DNA here is from genome assembly GCA_038048745.1 of Coluber constrictor foxii. Lineage (NCBI taxonomy): Eukaryota > Metazoa > Chordata > Lepidosauria > Squamata > Colubridae > Coluber > Coluber constrictor. The sequence goes on along the minus strand of JAWJVD010000117.1, from coordinate 103,642 downwards.
GTAGAATTGGATGTATCTTGGCGATGTTTCGACGAAGTCTCATTCATCATCTCCAGATGACGTCATTCGTCATCTCCAGATGAGCACTTGCTCCTGGAAGCACGAAGCCGAGAACACCAGCCTGAAGATGATGAATGAGACTTCGTCGAAACGTCGCCAAGACACATCCAATACTACGCGGGAGAACACCCAAATAACCAAAGACCTACATATAAACACCCGTGAAAACCTCAGAAAATATAGATATAGATATAGATATAGATATAGATATAGATATAGATATAGATATAGATATAGATATAGATATAGATATAGATATATAAAAAAGGTAAAGATTCCCCTTGCATATATGTGCTAGTTGTTCCTGACTCTAGGGGGCGGTGCTCATCTCCGTTTCAAAGCCGAAGAGGGTTCCAGACACTGTATTCAAGAATTGGTCTAGCAAATGTTTTGTATGCTCTAATTAGTAGTACAATTATTACCAGAGAAGAAGCTACGCAAGATTAGGTTAACAACTCTTAGAGCCTTTTTGGCAAGGTTGTTACAATGGGCTACCCTCCCCTACAAATCCTTCAAAGGATGTCCTGAATCTGGAAACAACAAGAAAAATAAAACTTACAATTTTTCCAAATCGTAGAGAAAGAGACCCAAAGGACAACATCGGGAATCACCTTGAATTCTGCCTCTCCTGTTGCCTCTTGAAAGCCAAAGGGAATGACAGGTGTGCAGTGTAACACAACTCTGGAGTAATCGACAGAGAAAAGCCTGTCTTGTGGGCTTGTTCCCTCCGTCCATCACTCAGTCATCCGTGAGTAATTCTGCCACTTTTAGTCTAGTCATTCAGAGAGGGCAGCTCCATTACCTGGACAGAGAGCTTAATTCCACGGCTGCAATCCAAGAACTCTTGTAGGTCCACTTAGAAGCGGAACAACAGAATAAAATAATAATAATAATAATAATAATAATAATAATAATAATAATAATAATAATAATAATAATAATAATAATAATAATAATAATAATAATAATAATAATAATATAAAAAAGTATGGTTCATTGACATTGCAATACCTGGTGATGCACGGATTGAAGATAAGCAGCAAGAAAAAATCACAAAGTACCGGGACTTGCAAATCGAAGTTGAGCGACTATGGAAAAAGAAATCATGTGTTGTTCCGATTGTAATTGGAGCCCTTGGAGCAATACCCAAAGGGCTACCCCGCTATTTAGAAATTCTAAATTTACCGGACTTGAACATTTTGACTCTACAAAAAACCACCTTACTCGGAACAGCTTACATCCTCCGACGATATCTTAACAGTTCCTAGGTCCTTGGTTAGGATTCGAGCTGCTGAGCTATTAACCAGCCTCAAAGACTGTGAATCTCACTACAGATTAACCAATAATAATAATAATAATAATAATAATAATAATAATAATAATAATAATAATAATAATAATAATAATAATACTACAGTGGTACTGCGGTACTCATTGTTAATTGGTTCCGGGAGGTGAGATGAGTACCAAAAATGATGAATGTCAAACACATTTTTCCAATAAGGAAAAGTCACAAAGCAGCCAACACAGATACGTTCTTGCTTATGCATTGTGTACTAAACAAACAATGAGTATCGGGACAAAACGATCATGTTAAAATGCACTGAGTATCAAATTCGGTGAGGGGCGGGTTGGAGGCAGAACCAGTTTGGTGACGTATATCATCACCGCTATCGGCTCAGGAGAACCGGGCCGAACCAGGAGGAACCCACCACTGGTTGGACTAGAAGGCCTCCAGGGTCCCTTCCTGCTCTGTTCTGGATTGAACTGAATCTTCTCCTGAACCTTTCCTTAAACAGACATCTGTAATTGTTGACAACATGAACTTTCACTTTCTGTAATTGATGAACAGCAGTGGGGCAAAGCCGGAAATTGATAGGGGGTGTCATATAAACAGCTGCTTGGAGGAAGTCGTTTGTATGGGCAACAATGACTTTTATTAGTCCTGCAAAGCCCATCAATAATACCAAGTATATTTCAGCGTGGTTTACAGACTCATTCCCATTAAGAATTTATGCCTGCGCAGTCTATTCCTTTCTCTTTCTTTGAAGAATTCATAATGATAAACACTCCAGAGGTCTGGTACCCCAAAGTTTAGCGCCATCCATCACCCGTCTGCTTACACAAATTCACCGTACTCTTGGACAGCCCCACAAATCCAGACAGCACATATATTGTGAAGGTTAATTAAAGACCCCCCCCCCCCGCAAGAGATAAGAAAGAAATGCAGTCTTTTAAATTGCGGGTGGTGAACACTGGAATGTAATCTTGATTTAACCCCACAAACCCGCTCACGGGAATCCTGTCTAGATGGGAAGCCTGTTTCCAGCTTGGGGAGAACTTCACCGCCTTCAGACGGGACACCAAGATCACAGCAAACAATTCCTGGCAAGTTAAGAGGATGACTCTGGCGAGAATGGCAGACCTTCTCTGTACGAGAGGGGCTTTTTCAAAAAGCCACCGGATGTTTTGCTTCTCATCCAAGAGCTTTCTTCTGGTTGGCCCCGCCCACTCCTCCCCTCCCAGGAGTCTCCACATGGCCCGTTTTGGATGCCACATGGAGGTTCTGGGAGGGTGAAAAATGGGCCTCCCTGAAGTTTCGGAAGGCCTGTTTTTGGCTTCTGGAGGGCCTCCGAAGCCTTGGGGAGGCCGTTTTCACCCTCCCGGAGGCTTGAGGAAAGCCACCAGAGCCTGAGGAGAGTGAAAACGCCTCCTGCCATGGTGCAGGAAGCCAAGTAGGCCATGCCCACCATGGCCACGCCAACCCAGCAACTGGGCAGAGAACCGGTTGCTAAAATGTTTGAATCCCACCCCTGGATAAACTAGATGGAAGAAAGGCACAGATAATCCTCCAAGTGGCCTCAACAACTCTCAGGAAGAGGCCTAATGACCAGATGACTACAAGGAATAGAAATCCTTCCATGATTCCAACCATCAACCAGCTTGCCTTCAGAGGTTGTGGGTGCTCCAACACTTTTAATTGGAGAGTTGTTTGTCTGAACTGGTCCAGGGTCTCCTGCCAGAGCAGTGGGAAGGGGCATTGGAAGACCCCCAAGATCCCTTCCAACTCTGCTATTCTGCTATAGAGGCCATGGGAGTCAAATTTAACTGGAGGATAAATTCCATCGTGCAATTAGGAGCAGCTCATGGAAAGGCACTTAACAACTGAGATGCAGCCTACGGTTGCTTAGGCTTGCAAAATTTATTCTAGATTTCTGACCTTCTCCTTGTGGTTGCTTTGAAACAACAAACGCCGTCTCATTCTGGCAGTTGTAACGTGGTCAAAAGCTGGCTTAAGAGGATCACTTCAATAACCTTACAAAGAGATCTGTCCTGTGGATCAGGCAAATGGCGGCTGAAAATGGATGGCCTCGAGCCACTTCATGAATTGCATCATAATGAAGCAGTGGTGCAACTTCTTGTACAATTTCCTTTGTCCTCAAACCTGACCTGACATCTGTGCTTTGGGTTCGGACACTACAAGTGGACTCTTATGTGTAAAAGTGATGCATGTTAAAAAAACATGCATAGCTGAAATTCTCAGTTTATTTTTAATTTGTTTGCCTTCTCTTGTTCTTATTGTAAATTTCCAGTACGGATCTTAGGGTTACCAAAAACCAAGCCAGACATGCCTTCTGCTTGCCAAAATAAGCCTGCCCCCCGTTTTTTCTATGATTGTGTCCTCACAAAAGCAAACTTCCTATTTTCCAATTTTGTGCAATATTCCATGGCACCATCGATTTAGGCCCGACATTTAAACCTGAACATCTTCTTTTTGATGTTTAAGCCTTGAGGTCTATTATGGGTTGAACGTTACTATGTTGAATCCCCCCAAAATTGGTTAACCTTCAGCTTTGGGACATCCTTGAAAGTCTGGATTCGTGATTTCTGCTCTGTGCTGATCAGAAGAACAATGCTTTCTATTGCTTGCATTCCACCCAGGAGCCCATGCAGGGGTGAAATCCAGCAGGTTCTGACAGGTTCTGGAGAACGTGTAGCGGAAATTTTGAGTAGTTCGGAGAACCAGCAAATATCACCTCTGGCTGGCCCCAGAGTGGAGTGGGAATGGAGATTTTGCAGTATCCTTCCCCTGCCACGCCCACCAAGCCACGCCCACAGAACTGGTAGTAAAAAAAATGTGGATTTCACCACTGAGCTCATGCAACCAAATCCAAGTATACCGGAGAACATGTAGTCTAGCCATTTAGAATCAAGCCGTTTCTCACAGCCTCAGAGATGAAGCCATTCTTCTTGGCGGCTGCTTTGCGCACAAGAACCAGGCAAAGAAAGTCCTACATTATGCATGATTTGTGACAGCATAGAGGACTTGTTCACGCATCCATGAACGGGCAGTCAGAAGACATGACGAAAATCCTTTCATTTAATATAGACCAGGGGTGTCAAATTCGATTGCATTGAGTGCCGCATCAGGGTTTGACATTGGAGGGCCGTGTGTGTGTGTGTGTGTGTGTGTGGTGTGTGGCTGGAGATGGGCGTGGTCATGATGATCATGGCCATGGTGGGCGTGGCCATGGTGGACATTTGACACAGGCTCAAGATGTGCTTTTTCCCTTCTCTTCTTTCTTTCCATAGCACTCTGCCAGCCAAAAACGGACCATGCGGAGGCCTGCGGAGGCCCCCATGCAGCCGGCTTTTGGCCTCCCCGGCCTCCAGAAGCCCTCTGCCAGCCAAAAATGGGCCGCACAGAGGCTCTTGTGACCTAGGCCCAAGTAGTTATTACCAGACACGATCAGTTCTAAACAAATATATTTTATTGGAACAGCTGAGAATTACTTCATTCTCAGCTTAGTCCAAATTAAATCCAAAACAAATTCTTCGTAAACAGTCCTTCGGCCTTATCACCAACCTTTGTCTACCTTGGCACCCTGCCAAAGGCTTTTCTTGGCAAAAGTTCAGAAGCAAGGGACGCTGACAAGAAACAGATGTAGCAATGTTGCTTTCCTACAAAGAGCCCAAGAGCCGTTGCTGCTCTTTTAAGCCTTTTGGGAGGGGCCGATCATCTCCTGGCTTTACTCCCGAGTTGTCCTTTTTGATTTAGCTGCTCTTGCCTTCTGGCAGCTCTTCGCATGCGTGCACTAGGAACAGGCTTCTCCCGTTCCTTTGCCTCTCTGCTGTCCGACTCTGGCGGCCCCGGAGTCTGTACATCGCTCCCAGATGGCCCTGGCCCCATCTCTGCCTCCGATGCAGAGCCCTCGTCCGGGCCTTCCCCAGATTCCAGGACTGGCCCATTCTCCTCCCTATCCTCCTCAATGTCCGACTCCACTGCCAGCTACGCAGGCTGCTGGTGGACCACAACATCTGCTCAGCCTGGTTTTGGCCGGCAAAGTGCTGCTGGAACCTGTTTTGGCCAGCAGAGGCATTGTGGGCAGGTCCTCTGATATTTCCAGGCCAGCCCACGGGCCAGATTTAAGCACCCAGTGAGCCAGATCTGGCCAGCGGGCCTTTTGACACCCCTGATATAGACAGATTTAAGCATAGTTTCAACTGGGAAAATGTGACCATCAATTCCTGAAAGAACTAAGGCAATTTTGGCTACCTTCCACTGCTACTACTAAGTACAATTGCAAAATGTTGTTTTAGTATCTGATCAGTTCCGTTTTTGAGCTGCTTTTTGACTGATTTCCATGACAGCAATGGCATCCGTGTGCCTCCTGCCGATCCCTGCCCTGCTTTCTCTTTAAGCTCCTGTCTTGGCTTGGCATGGCCGGCCATGCCAGATGGCTCTGAACCCAGCCATCCTTTTACTGTCTATAAAGTTCCCTGATCTCTCTCAGGAGCCTTGCAGATATTTAAATATTAATATATTAAATATTTAGTGCCAAGAGCCACTAAGCAATTGGCTTAGAATTGTGATTTTTTTTAAAAAAAATCCTTCCTTCATTCCTTTGTACAGTAGGTGCCTCTCACCGATCCTATGGATGGTGGTTCCAATTCTAAACCAACCAGCCAAATATTATTTAAGATTTAGAGATAAACAACATCTACGTGCCATTCAAAAGAGACAACCGACTAGCTAAAAAGGAAACAAAAGGATCACAATACTTTCTCACCAGCCATCAGTACCCAGATAAGTAGAGATTAACGCCAAAATTAATCTTACATCAACAATCAAGAAGTAAATAACACCCCAATCAAGATTCCACTGGTTAATTGTTCTGTCAGGAAATTCCTCCTAAGTTGCTTCTCTCTTTGATGAGTTTCCACCCATTCTTCTTGTCCTGTCCTCAGGGGCTTTGGAGAATAGATTGACCTCAGTGGCAGGATTCAAATTTTTTTACTACCAGTTCTGTGGGTGTGGCTTGGTGGGCGTGGCTAGGTGGGCGTGGCAGGAGAAGGATACTGCAAAATCCCCATTTCCTCCTGAACAGCTGGGGCTCGGGAGGTGGAGAATAGATGGGGCAGGGCCAGTCAGAGGTGGTATTTACCGGTTCTCTGAACTACTCAAAATTTCCGCTACCGGTTCTCCAGAACTAGTCAGAACCTGCTGAAACCCACTTCTGATTGACCTCTTCTTCTTTGTGGCAGTCCCTGAGATATTGGAAGACTGCTATCATGTCTCCCCTGGTCCTTTTTTTCATTAGACCAGACATACCCAGTTCCCTCAACTGTTCTTCATATGTTTTAGTCTCCAGTCCCCTAATCCTCTCGGTTGCTCTTCTCTGCACTCTTTCTAGAGTCTCAGCATCTTTTTTACATTGTGGTGACCAAAACTGGATGAAGGATTCCAAAGTGTGGCCTTCCTAAGGCCTTAAAAAGTGGTATTAACACTTCATGTAATCTTGATTCTATCCCTCCATTTATGCTGTCTTAGTGCTTCAATACACTTTGCTTTCTCCAGTTATTTTGTGTTAGCACAAATGAACAAATTTACCTTTGTCCTAAGAACATAGGCTAGGCATGACAAAAAAAATGTTCAATCTTCTAAAGTTTGAGGATTTATAATCATGGGAGTGGAAGGTCTTCCAGTTAAACTCCAGCTAACAATCAAGAAGTAAACAATACCCCAATCAAGGAACTACCAAGTCAGATAAACAAGCTACTAGGAAGCAACAAACTCACCAAGGAACCACTAAGAATGCTCCCACCACCACTAGATGGAGCAAACCACTTCTATATAAAGAGAGAGCAGACCCACTCCCTTCTAGCACTGATGATGTAACCTAGCTGGGTTGTGAAATGTCAGCTTGGTACTAATGTACCCATAGAAGAGAATATTTGAATTGTGGAATCCTCTCTGAGCTTGGAGACGTTTCGTGACCCACAAAATACACATGTTTGTGTATTGCCGACTTCAACAGATCGGCTGGATGTGGATTTGGATTGTCGTTCGCCTCAGGATAATCCTCAGGATAATCCCACCTTCGTCGCCAGTGTAAGATAGGATCGTGAGGCGACTGCGTGATTAACAAGTAACTCTTTATTGCTTCACAACACCCTGACTAGTTGGCTAATTTGCCGGCATTTGACAGCTCTTATATATAGGAGAACTTGGCTGTTTAGCCAATGAATAACAAGGGAATCTCCCGCGCGCGCATGATGTAACTGGAACAGCTAATAGAAATACAATTAACTTAAACCTTGCCAGACAGAACAGGTTCAACACTAGGTTTTAAATTTCCAGAGCCAAGTGAATTAAGATTTGGGGCTGAAGCATCTTTTACAAGTTCTGCTTTTTGGAAGTCAGAAATAACCAAGAAAAAATACGTCATGAGCACAGTTGTGGTTGGGTCCATTCAAAAAAAGAAAGAAAGAAAGAAAATGATTCAGATGTGTGGAATATCACCCAGATTCCGGGAAGCTCAGAGGGATCATGTGCCAATGGGTGAGATATTTTTCCTCCGACTTTTGATCTACTGTACTTATCTTCTCAAGAGCAGACAAGCTCAAGTAGGCTCATCCATAAATTATTATTGGTTGTAATTGCGATTTTCTTCAGTCTTTAATCAAAAGGGTCTCCACAGCATCTGCTATGTATTAAGGCAGCCTTGCTCCTTCAGGTTTATCATTTATAATCGGCTTATTAAATCTGGAAGAGCCCCCACCGTAGGGAGATTGTAGTCTAGACGCATCTGAAAGTCTGTTGTAGATCATTTGAGAATGCTTGTAGATGTTTAAAAGGCAAAGCATGGGCAAACACTAGTTACAACATACAGTATAAAGGACTACATGACAAGCTACCACCGTGGGAGTGGTGCGGTGGCGTAGAGGTGGAGCTCTTGCCTCAGAATCAGGAGGTTGTGAGTTCAATCCTAGGTAGAGGCAGATATTTTTCTCTCTGGGCACCGTGAGACTATATCTGCTGAACAAAACTCCTCATTCACGACAGGAAGGGCATCTGGCCAGTAAAACACTCTGCTAGCTCCATTCAGTTGACAAGGGATTATGGGGTCATTAAAAGATGATGATGATGATGATGACAAGCTACCACCATCTGGCTTTTCTGAGATGGAGAGAGAGGGGGGGGAGGGAAAAAGAGGGAGAGGGAGACTGTATATTCTAGAGTTCAGTAGGCTTTCTCCATATAAAACAATTACATGAAATATGCTGGATTTGATTCTGTCAGATGAATAAGGTAAATTTAGATCATTTGGATTGATAGGCAGAGTCATCTCCAACGGAATCTGGTTAAATGTCTATCCCAGTTCCTCTGTGTGTGTGTCTCTTTAGCCAGGTTCTTCCTACGTAAACCAAGATTTTTATGCAGCCCTAGTTCAGTGAAATCACAATCCACTAGTTTCTAGGCTTTTTTTTCTGGCAGCCAGCAGACCCTCTGCTGCCCATTGGAAGACTAAGATAGATCTATTTTGGGCTTATAAGCCCTCATCAGTTAGTCACACCCTCATCCCATGTATCCTCCCTGTAAAGGTATGTATATATAGTATGTCCCAGATATATCCAATAAATGTGTTCTTAGATTCTTCTACAATGACTGCAGGTATATTGCAAGCCCTTTCTCAATGGGAGAGGCAAGGTTGAAGTCCTACCCAATATATATGGTCTTCAGATTTAATTTCTGCACATTTTCTTCTTCCCCTTTTGAGTCAACACCATTTGGCTTCTCCTTCTTTAACCTCAGAAGTTTCTGCCCTCACTAAGCTGCCGCGTCATTTTCAACTCTTACAACACACACAGATTCCTAAACAATCTGCCCACACTCTGGAGTCTAAAAAGATTATACATACCACAATATACACTATAAGTAATTTGCTGCCATCCAAACAATCAACCCATCCCTTTGAGGAGAAAATCAAGCTCTACTTACAAACACATCCATCAGCAGGTGCTCCAGAGTATCTTCTAACTTGGCAGCCAACGTCATGGCAAGTCAGCCCTTGCTCGAATCCAGCAAGCCAAGAAGGACAAAGAGTCCCAACCCAATTGGTTCCCAACAATCTCACTCCCTCAGCTGTCCCAAGCTGGACAATTTAAGGAACCGCGAAAGGACCAGGTCCTCCCGAGAACTTCTGGCTCTCCACTCTGCTGAGAACCTCCTGAGAATCCCTGGACCTCAAAATCTGGATTTCTTCAGCTGCAGATGAAGGCATTAAAAAGAGGCTGGAGTTGCCGTCTTCTCCTTTGGAGAACTTCACCAGATAGGAGAAAGGGCATCAGGAAAGCCAACAGAAAAAAGAGCTCGCACGGAGAAGAATTGCCACCAAGCAGCTGCATTAAAGATGGGATGTGGAGTGCAGCGACTCTTAACAGAGGCTGATATTTATAGGAGAACAAGATTTTTGGATTCTGGCGCATTTCGCTGTTCAGTTTTGACCTTTCAGCAAATGGCTCAGCACACTGGAAGCCATTGTGAAATGGGAGCAGTGAGGCCTACAGAAGCACACTGTGACCAATGCCAGGCCAATTCACACAGCCACTTTCCTCAATAGCTCTTTGTTAAAGGTCTATCAAACCTCAGCACTGTCTGCTCGTGACAGAGGACAGCATAGATGGGCCCGAAACAAGGCACTGAAGTTTCACAGAGACTTTTAATTCTCTCTCTCTCTTCCCCCCTCAGCCACCGAGATATTATTAGCTCCCTTAGATACTTGAGAAACAAAACAGGGCCTAAGCTATGCAGAAGGAATGGAACTATGCTGGTCTCCTTGTCTTGAGTTGGCATCTTCCTTTCAGTAATGTCTAATGCATGGGACCCTTCAAGTTGATATTATGGCCAGGTAAACCCAAAGGTGCTCACTTCCAAGAGGATTCACCAGGGCTTCAGTTCAGAAGCTGCTTGGATGAGAAGTGAAACATCTTCAAGGACAATACAAGATCCAGTTGCCCTTTGAGAAAAAGGCATCTTTGGAACCTGGATGACTAAGAGAATCTCCATAGATATCACTGGGTAAACTTCCCTGAACAAAACATGAACAATAGCTTGAGAAGGGGTGAAATCCAGCAGGTCCTGACAGGTTCTGGAGAACCGGTAGCAGAAATTTTCAGCAGTTTGGAGAACCGATAGCGGAAATTTTGAGTAGTTCGGACAACCGGCAAATGCCACCTCTGGCTGGCCCCAGAGTGGGGTGGGAATGGAGACTTTGCAATATCCTTCCCACAGGAGTGGGGTGGGAATGGAGATTTTGCAGTATCCTTCCCCTGCCATGCCCACTAAGCCACGCCCACCCATCCACGCCCACAGAACCGATAGTAAAAAAAAATGGATTTCATCACTGGCTTGAGGAAATGCACGATGTGATGACATCATAGAACTGGGGCACAGACAAAACAATGTTTTATCATAGAATCCCAGGGCTAGAAGGGACCTTGAAGGATATCTCTAGTCCAACCTCCTGCTTATATTATCCCTGATAAATATGGTAGCTTTTCAATTTTGTTTTGAAAACCTCCAGTGATAGAGCAGCCATAAGTCCAGGAGGCAAGTTCTTCCGCTGATTAATCATTCTTCCTGCAGGAAATGCCTCCTTATTTTCAGGTTGGATCTCCCTCTGAGGAGCTTCTACCTGTTCCTTCTTGTCCTCTGGAGCTTTGGAGAGTAAATCGATCCCCTCTTCCTTGGGACAGCCCTTCAAGGACTGGAAGATGCTCTCATGTTTCCCCTAAGCC
>JAWJVD010000117.1:45000-90000 GCA_038048745.1 Coluber constrictor foxii | reverse complement strand
ACTCAGCTTGATATCTATGTTCCTTTATAAAAGGGGGAAAAGCACACAAATGGCTTCCTGAATTGTTGAAAGTGGAGAAAAAGAACGGAGGCCGGAATCTCTTTGAATGTTAGCGTAATAGGAAGTAGGAACAACCTGGAGGAACGGAAGGAAAAACTGCACTTAAAACAGCATCAGGATAAAAGAAATCTGAGTCCCAGGCAGAAAGGTAATCTGAGAAAGCCTCTCAGAGACTTAGTTCTCACCAAAGGAATACCACCCGGGCAATGGCAAATCCCTTCCATATCATTGCCTAGAAAAATATCTGTATGTATTCAAGGAGTCACCGGGAATTGAATTTGACCCGAGGGAATCCTTACTCAAAAAAGTAAAAATCAATGTTTGGAGTAAAACAATAATGTTACACTTTATATTCCAGGGCTAAGTATTTACTTCTTTTCTTATGATGTCTTTGTAGCCTGCTTACAGAGGAGGAGGAGGAGGAGGAGGAGGAGGAAGAAAGATGAAAGTTGGGTCTCCTAGAAGATGTTACAGGAAATTTCCGTCAGTCAGGGATAGCTTGCTTCTGTCCATCATAGCTCTCATACATTTTATCTGTAACTACCTCAAATGATGCATTATTTAACACCTCAGCATCAGTCTCAGGATCATAATTAATTTTATAATGTGAAATATTGCTGCGAATATGTCATGTTTTTGCTCACCTGCAGATGGATCTCATTGTTTAATCAAAAAGTCTAAAAGGAGACATTTTATCTCCCCCCGCTTCCCCTCCCTCCCTCCTTCTCCCTTTCCCCCTTTCTCTCTCCTTTCCTTCCTCTCTCTCTATCTCCTCTATCCCTTTCCTCTCTCCTCCCTCCCTCTTTCTCTCTTCTTTCCTTCCTCTCCCTCTCCCTCTCCTCTCTCCCTTTCCCCTCTCCTCCCTCCCTCTTTCTCCCTTTCTCTCTCCTTTCCTTTCACTCTCTCTCTCTCCCCTACCTTCCTCCCTTTCCCCTTCTTTCTTCACTTTCTCTCTCTCCCTCCCTGCCTCTGTCCCTCTCTTTCTCTCTGTCCCTCCATCTGTGTTGTACAACTGCCCCCTTGTTATATTTAATGTGAGAGCTGCTAAATCAACCCCTGTCAGTCCTTTCTCTGTAAGATCCACTTTCAGGATGATCCTAGGATCAGACTACCCACCCCATTAACAGACTCTTCCCAAATTCCAATCGACCTGGCCCAGGAGGGTTGTTTTATCCCAGGAATTTCGACTGAAGGTTAAGTTCGGCAGGATCAGCCCAACAGATGTGGTTCCTTTCCCCCTTTCCCCCTCATTCAGAGAGCAGAGACTGCAACATCTCACAATCAAGAGACAATGGAAACAGTGTAGTGAATAGAGGGAGGAAGAGAAAGCTTTACATTGAACAGACAATGGCCTCTTTCTGTTTTGTTTTGTTTTTGTAAATCCACAGCCACCTGTCATGTTGTTTGCCTCCTCCATAAGCCATAGACAAGAAGCCTCAGAAAGTCCTGTATTTATAATTCTGGATAGCTGTTAAATTCACAGCTAATCTTATTGAGCTGCCAAAAAAATGTGATTAAATGGTTATCCACAAGAGGGCAGCAACGTGAATTTCTGCAGCTGTCTATTGCCCTCTAGTGGTTGAGTGATTTTTTTCCCTCTGGATATGATAATTCTAAATATTATAAAATTATCAAAAATTGTTACCCATTTTTGGTTTCTCCATTTACTTTTGGTTAATTTTAAATACCTGCTAAAATAAAATTAAACGATTAAAACAAGAATCTTAGTTGATTCAAACTACTCCTTAAACCTGGTGCCAGAAAGAAATCTTGTGCTGTAGGCTCGACTCCTTTCCTATTTTTGTATTCCATAGTTAAGGGAAAAAAATGATACGAGAAGATTGAGGGAAAAACAAACAAACAAACTTGTCTATTGCTATGGGTCACATAATTTTTCATCTGTGCATTCGTAATTTATGGGGAAATTCAGTGTTATACATTGACATACCCAGTCTACACCAATCACCTCCTTCTGATTATAATAAAAAGAGAGAGAGAAGTTCTTTTGTTCTAAAATTCTTTTTATTCTAATTCTTTTTAACACTGAAAAAGAAAGTATGGAAACTAATCACGGAGAGAAGCAACCTAGAACTAAGAAGAAATTTCCTGACAAATGAGAAAAATTAACTAGTGGAACTGCTTGCCTTTAGAAGTTGTGGGCTGCTCCAACATTGGAAGTTTTTAAGAAGAGATTGGACAGCCATCTGTCTGAAATGGTATAAGGTTTCCTCCTTGAGCAAGGGGTTGGACTAGAAGACCTCCAAGGCCCCTTCCAACTCATTCCAGCTGTGGATCCTCTCTTCCCATTTGCCTCTGTAGATCTTTCCCTACCCCCCCCCCACCCCCTCCGCTTTTCTACAGTGGCAGAGCTGCAGTCACCCCACCACTGTTGTTGCTGGCTGAACAGACCTTTTTCTAACTTGTCCCTTCCAACTCTGTTATTCTGGTATGTTCATTCAGTTCAAACCTTTGGTCTTTTTGTCGAGTAACTTAAAAACCAGAGAAGCAATAAAGCAATAAACTTGGGAGGCTGATTTGATTGCCAATTCTTTGCAATTTCATCAAGGGTCGTTGAGCTTGGTCAAGCATAGACAACTGCTTCTGTCAATAGCCCAGAGATGGGGACACCTCATCAGAAGACTATTTTCATCAAACGTCCTTGCCTTGTTGAGGAATCCAACAGTCCATGTCAAGAATGTCCTTTCCATCCAAAATTAAAAGAAAGAATCTTCAGAAAGTTTAGAAGCTCTCGCCTGTCGTTTGATTTGGATCCGGGTAAAGTGAACATGCCACCAATCACTGTGACATTCTCCTTTTTCAAAATCCGCTTCTTCCAGAAGCCGGCTGCAAATCAGCAGGGATTTACATCCCGGGTTATTGACAGAGCTTATCGGAGAAATGACATCTCATGACCTCCTGCAGCCACTTAAGAGGGAAACACTTCCAAGGTTCCAGCCTATTATTCAGACTGATGATGGCCCTCTGCAACTCACCCCCTTAGTCTCTCAACAGCACCCGAGGTGGGTTTCAGCAGGTTCTGACCAGTTCTGGAGAACCAGTAGTGGAAATTTTGAGTAGTTTGGAGAACCCGTAATTACCACCTCTGTTCTCTGCCTGCCGAGACCCAGCTGATCGGGAGGAAATGGGGATTTTGCACTAACTTATCCCTGGAGTGGGGAGGGAATGGAGATTTTACAGTATCCTTCCTGCTGGAGTGTGGAGGGAATGGAGATTTTACAGTATCCTTCCCCTGGTGTGGGGTGGGAATGGGATTTTGCAGTAACTTATCCCTGGAGTGGGGTGAGGATGGAGATTTTACAGTATCCTTCCTACTGGAGTGGGGAGGAAATGGAGATTTTACAGTATCTTATCCCTGGAGTGGGGAGGGAATGGAGATTTTGCAGTATCCTTCCCTTGCCACGCCCACCAAGCCACGCCCACAGAACTGGTAGTAAAAAATGTTGAATCCCCCCCCAGAACTGCACTGACCATTTGTGGCATCTTCTTCCATTTAGGCAGAATTGCCACTACAGTTGGGAGGGAGCTCTCAGGATCTTCGGCAGAGGGTTGCTTGGTGGTGCCGACTTCCAGAAGCCCCGGTAGAAATGATTTGAAAGGTGGAGGTTAGGAATGAAAACTTGCACCATGGCCGGAAGGTGGAATGATGTATTCTATGGTATGAAGGGCCCTTGGCGCTCTCTGAGTTCGTTTGCTTGTTTGCAGATGTTTCCTTCACCCAAACAAAGTGACTTCATCAGTGCTACTCACTGCTAGTTAGTCACTAGCACTGATGAGGTTAGCTAGTGGGGTCATCAAACATCTGCAAGAAAACAAACAAGTTCAGAGAGCACCACGGACCTCACAGTTTTCCTCCTCCTCCAACTCCTCCTCCTCCCATTTAGCACTGATGATGTTCCCTAGCTGGGTGATGAAAATATCTTCAAGGAAGCCACCAAGCTCAGACAGCACCAAGGACCTCCACAGTTCAACCCTGAGCTACAAATATTCTCCTTTGCTGGATTATATTGTTCCTAAGTGGGTGTGCATTAGTGCATTAATGTGCCTATTGTCCTTGTCACATTTTAGGGTGTTTTTTTCTTTCTTCTCATTTTGTTTGTTTGAATTTGTAATTTTTGTTTGACAAACAAACAGGTTTTTTGGGGGGGAAATGCTAAACCTATTCCTTGAAGCTGACACATAATAGCTCTTTGAAGATGTATTGTGGGCCAACAAAACAGAAGCAGCGTAAGTTTGGTGCTTGGGCTAGAGGCAGGAATACCCAAAGAGATCACTGAGAAATAAGGCCTACCGTGTGCTATTTTCAGCTCAAAACCAAGAAAAGCAAGAATAATTAAGGACATCCAGCTTTGGTAACCACATTAGGAAAAAGATGGTGAGACTTTGGAAAAAGGGCAGAGAAGAGGAATTAAGGTGATTAAAGGCCTGGAGGCTAAAACATAAGAAAAAGGGTTGCAGGATTTGCATTTGGTTAGACTAGAAGGAAAAAAAGGACTAGTGGGGACATGATAGCAGTCTTCCAGTATTTGAGGGGCTGCCACAAAGAAGGGGGGGTCAAATTATTTTCCAAAGCACCAGGCAAGACAAGACAAGACACAATGGATGGAAACTAATCAAGGAGAGAAGCAACCTGGAATTGAGGAGAAACTTCCTACCAGTGAGGATAATTAACCAGTGGAATACCCTAGTCCCTGTCTCATACACGCACCCCACAGACAGCCACGGGTTAAATAATCCATCTGACAAGAGTTTCTTTGATAGCAGAATTGGCAGCAACCCAGTGGCTGGCCACCAAGAGTCTTTTACTTACGAAGGGAGGGTTTTTCCCTCCGTCCAGAACATCAAAACAGAAACACAGCAGCTAAGAGAATAGTCAGATTTAGTCCAAGAAGTCAGTCCAGGCAAGGCAAATACAAAAGTCCAGTAACACAGAGAGGTTTGTTAACTGTCAGTTTTTGCTCATCACAGAGCTTGAACGGCCACCACACACCCCCTTTTATCCCCTGTGGGGTGTGGTCCAGTGACTCAGCTTAATCCCTGGCATGCCTCTTCCTCTGCTGTGCGCGCTTATCTCTGCGACGCTGTCCAGGCTCCAGCCAAGACTCATCATCATCATCACGGTCCATCTGTGGCAGCTTGGAAGTGCTTGGCCCCTGGCCTATCTCTTGGCCTTCGGAGGACACCCGAGGCATTGCCAGAGAGGAGGGTCCTGGAGAGAGAGGCCTTGAAAACTCCTCTCCTTCACTTTTGGAGTCCTCTCCTGCTGATAAGACAGGCTGGAGAGTCGGAGCCACAACAGCCTGCCATCAGAGGTTGTGCATGCTCCATCACTGGAGATTTTTAGGAAGAGACTGGACAGTCACTTGTCTGAAATGATACACCGTAGGATGGACTAAAAGACATTCAACATCCCTTCCAGTTCTATTCTGATTCTGACTTTGGGGAGAGCTTTGTCTGCGTTAACAAAGGAATCTTGAGTTTGGCATTCATGAGAGCAAGTTGCAAATACGATTCTACGGGGTCTCCTAAGAAGGACAAATGCATGAGAACATGAGCTCACTCACAGGCAGCTAGCGATGTTCAGGGAGCCAGGCACCCCACGGCTCCAAGCAATCGACATTTGCTTGTGACGTTTCTCTCAATTAGTCCTGGAGCTGAGATTAAGGAAGCGAGGAGCTGAATTATGCTAGGATCAACTCCCAGAATAACGATGGCACTTGATAGCCGTCAGAGAGGATCCAACTTCTGGCACCCAGTTCTGGTGTCCAGATGGCCTACGTAGGTTTTTTCTTCCATTGCTCTAACCTGCGTACCGGAGCCAAATGGTCAAAAGCATGAAATTGGATTTTTAAGCCTTAACGAATGTCTCTCCTTTTAATCGCAAATGGAATCCCAGTTGCTGTTTTTCCCCCCTTCTGACTGGTTGATTTGCTCAGGCATGTAGGCTCCAGCAGATTGGTTATTAGGTGAGGGTAAACTACTTTAACTCTCTCATTCTCCCTTCAACCCTGGGATGTCAACTTTTTGCCATCTGTTTGCGTATATTTCTAAGTACAGATGTCTCTAGTCACACTTGGAAGTCAATTAGGAAAGCACAAAGATATTTTTGGGGGGGTGGGGGTGGGGGAGAAAATCAGCCATTCATAACCCACTTTAGCACTTGAATAGAAAGCTATTTCGATCCACAATTTGAACTATCTGGGGTGCTGTTTTTTAAACAGTCTGGCTTCAGCTAAGTTTGCAAAATTTTCAGACGGCTCTCTGTGGTTGGGTGATGGGTCCCTATGTGGCTCTCCAAACATAAAAGTTATAAATGAAGGCAACTATATGTGTCCCAGGGTAATGTTGCAGGATCCAATCTGGGTTGGTCACAGAGACCAGAGGTTTTGTCTTCTGAACTTTTGGACTCATGCTGAAGTCCATCTTCAGGGAACTTCTCTCTAGCCAAAAACTATTTTTTACCCAATTTGAGATAATTTACTCAGTGTTGTGACCTGTCAGCCACCATCCACTCCAGCAGCCAAATCAGAGGAGGAGGAGGAGGAGGCGTGGGAGTCAGGGCCAGCATCAATACAACCTGAGAGCTCCTAGGGGGAAGAGGGAATGGAGCTGGCAGAGAGACAGAGAGACAGAGGTGGAGCCTGGGCCGTCTGTCAGCCCTCAGATGGAGAGTCAACAGCCTTCAGGTCTGGAGGTGGCTGATGAGGAAGAGGAGGAACAGCTGGGTCCAGTGCCTGATGTACGGATGCGCAGAAGGCAGAGGAGAGGAGAGTAGTGGAAATCTATGGGCCGGTCCTTGGGACAGAAAAGCCACCACTGCTAGCGAAACCCACACACTAACTCTGGGGAGAAAAGGCAGGAGATGAATAGATGTGGCAGACAATTATTCATCTTCCGGCCAGTCAGTCTTGTTAACCTGCATTGAGAGAGAAACTTTTTGCTGGGGCTGCTGGTCCTCCTAATAAAGGAATCACTGATTAATTACAGAGGGCTTGTCATGTTTGGGGAGAGCTGGGTCAGGACACTCAGATTTGTGTCAGGCCCAAGAACCACATCGAATAATCCAATCAAAGTCCAGTTCATTATTTGCTTGCGCACAACAGACCAGGGTTTCTCAACTGTGGCAACTTTAAGATGAGTGGATTTCAACTCCATAATATTAGAGAAGACTCTTGGGAGTCCCTTGGACTGCAAGGAGGTCCAATCAGTCAACCCTAAAGGAGATCAACCCTGACTGTCCTTTGGAAGGAGAGATCCTGAAGCTGAAGCTCAAAGACTTTGGCCACCTAATGAGAAGAGAGGACTCCTTGGAGAAGACCCTGATGTTGGGGAAGATGGAAGACAAATGGAGAAGGGGACGGCAGATTCTGATGATTAGATAGCATCATCAACACAATGTATGTGAATTTGGGCAAACTTTGGGGGTCACACCAGGGGTGAAATCCAGCAGGTCCTGACAGGTTCTGGGGAACCAGTAGTGGAAATTTTGAGTAGTTCAGACAACCGGCAAATACCATTTCTGGCTGGCCCCAGAGTGGGATGGGAATAGAGATTTTGCAATATCCTTCCCCTGAAGTGGGGTGGAAATGGAGATTTTGCAGTATCCTTCCCATGCCACGCCCACCAAGCCACACCACACCCACCAAGCCACGCCCACAGAACCGGTAGTAAAAAAATTTGAATTTCACCATTGGGTCACACATGACTTAGCGACTGAAAAACTTCTACTTCCTGCAGGTTGGGGAATTCTGGGAGTTGAAGTCCACACATCTTAAACTTGCTAAGTTTGACAAACGCTGCAGCAGACAGAATCTTGCCAGACTAAACCTCTATTATTCCAACCCTAATGGATTTACCTGGGAGACTCTAGGGAGTGGCTATCCTAAATCTCTTCCTCCATCTCTGATTGGCTCTGGGGCTGTGCTGCCTCTTCTCTTGTCCCCTTGGAATGTGCTCCCTCCTTCCATGGAAACTGCTGGTTGACTGTAGTCCATCACTCCACCTCCCCATTCATAGCCACATCCCATCACAACATCCTCATGTCCTAAAAGGACGTTGCACCCTTTCCCCCAGATAGCACGAGGTTAGGGAAGTTGCCTCCCCTCAATTCAGAGAACCCGAAGCAGGCGAGGGCTGTTTTCAATTTATTTCCTGCGATGCTAGTATGTCTGCATGAATAGACCAGATATGAAACACAAGATGTTTCCAATTCAAATGCAGTAACGACGCGTTCAAGCAGCTAGAACTGGAAAAATTCATTTGAGACTAGATGAAACAGCAACTTCCTTTCCTATTTCGATCATCTAAATCTAAACGCATAAATGCATATAAATAAGGGGTTACTGCCGTGTATTTTAGAGGGGTTTTCTGCACAGTCAGTTTGTCATGCATGGAAGCAGGAGCAAGAAAGTGGGAGGGACAGGATTTGAGGAACAAGGAGACCATCAGGACGGGCTTATTACATGTCCACACGCTCTTAATGTAGAGCCTGAGTGGCGTAGGAGGCTAATGCCTCCTACTAAGGCAGCATTTAACATCCAGATGCCTGCAATTACACTAGTTCGAATCTCCCCAGGCTCAAGGTTGACTCAGCCTTCCATCCTTTCTAAGGTGGGTAAATTGAGGACCCAGTTTGTGGGGGCAATAAGCTGGCTTTGTATAAATATACAGAAGTATGAAGGCTGTTGCTTCACGCATTGTAAACCACCCTGCGTCTCCGGAGAAGGGTGGCATAGAAATCAAATAAATAAAAAAAATAACAGTGTTGGACTACTTGGCAGTCTTCCAATATCTAAGAGGCTGCCCCAAAGAAGAGGGAGTCAACCCAGGGGTGAAATGTTCCCGGTTTGGACCAGATCGAGCGATCCGGTAGCAATTGTGGCCGGTGGTTCGGAGAAGCAGTAGCGATGGTGGTGCGAAGCTCCGCCCACTCGCCTGGGTGTCTTTTTTACCCTCCGTGTGTGCATAGCGGTAAGGAAGGTAAGTAGATTTCACCCCTGAATCAACCTATTCTCCAAAGCACCTGCAGGCAGGGCAAGAAGCAACAGATGGAAACTCATCAAGGAGAGGAGCAACCTGGAACTAAGGAGGAATTTCCTGACAGTGAGAACAATCGATCAGTGGAACAGCTGGCCACCAGAAATTGCGGGTGCTCCATCACCGGAGGTTTTGAAGAAGAGATTGAACAGCCATTTGTTTGTAATGTTACAGGGTTTCCTGCCTCAGCAGGGGGTTGGACTAGAAGACCTCCAAGGTCCCTCCCAACCCTGTAGTTCTGTTATAATTGTTACAACTCCTTCCTTCTTGACTAAGCTTGAAGAATCTTCGCTGCAGGGCCAGAAAAACAAAACATGAGCGAGATGCCACTGCAAAAATCATTGCAAAAAAAAATAAATAAATAATAATCAAGTGGCTAGGACAGTGATGGCTAACCTTTTCTGGACAGAGTGCCCAAAGCTTGTGTGCACGCATGTGAATCCGCACGTGTGCACCCAAACACCCAAAATGCCCCTGTGCATGCATCCTGTCCCCTGTGCATGTGTGTGCCCCCATAGTGCCCCATTCCCCTGCAGCCCCCCGCATGTGCCCCACCCCCGCGCACCAAGTTGGCCAGTGGGAGGCGTGTGCACATGCGCAGCAGAGCTGAACTGGGGCAACGGCTCGTGTGCCATCGGAGAGGGTGCTGCGTGCCATAGGTTCACCATCATGAGTCTAGGATCTCTCTTGATGGAGAAGACAATGTGGATCCTAAGTTAATTGGTTGGTTGGTTGATTAAATTCATATGCCACCCATCTCACTGACCAGGTAATACAGAGCAGCCAGCTTAGTGGGCTGATTTGAAAGAAACCATTAAGGCTGAAGGTTTCATAACATGTAAAACCAAGTTTCGGAGTGAACATGAACTGAAACTGAAATACAAGGTGCTGTAGAGGCTATCACGGCTGTGTTGCTGGACTGCTGAACCTTTTAGGATGGCGCTTCCTCCTTCTCCCCTTTCCCATCTCAGCCCAGCCGAGGAAAACAAAGCCATGTTCCAGGCTTGGCCGAGCAACCTCCATTTATATCCCGCATCCTTCTCGGTTAGAGAAACCTCACAAGGTTGGGGGAATAAATCAGGTCGAAAACTCTCGAAAACCGGTCAGGCAAATCTATTTTCAGCATTTGACCTGCATCCAGGGTTCATTTCAACTGGAGCTCCGGCTTCAACTCCGCTTTGTCAAGTTGGAATGACGAGTTCACTGATCCGGCCTCTTTGTCATGGTATAAAAGCCACATCAAAAAGAGCTCAGGGCCAGGCCAGCGAGAGGACCTTCAACGCGAGGAAAAACAAACTCTCTTCCCTAAATTCTACCCAGGGCTTAAAAACGCTCTGTATTATTTTCTAGTTATGTAAGGGAATAATAACAAGAGTTCATGGAGAATACTGGATCCTCGCCTAGTCTCCTTTGCCACAAAGGAAATCCGGTCTGCATTATTATCCCGTGTTTTCCTGAAAATAAGACCCTATCTTATATTTTTTTGGAACCCCGAAATAAGCGCTTGGCCTTATTTTCGAGGAGGTCTTATTATTTTGGGGTGCATGGAGCAAGTCGGGGTCCTCTTGCCATCTTACCTGATTTCCAGCTCTGTCTCCCTAACCCTAACCAGAGGAAATGGAGGGGATCAGCTGCACCATGTGTTTAAATATTTTGGGGGAGGGCTTATTTTGGGGGGGGTATTTTAGCGCCTGTGCTCAAAAGCCTGTGCTTATTATCAGGCAAGGTCTTATTTTAGGGGAAACAGGGTATTTCAAAGGAAGAAATGATGGTTTGCATTTTCTGCAACTCCAGGGGGAGTTTCTAATTCTGCAACTCCAGGGGGAGAGCCACTCTGGTGTAAGGGTAGTCCTCGACTTATGAACATTTGTTTAATAACTGCCCAAAATTATGGCGGCACTGAAAAAAAAGAGATGTTTGAGCGGTCCTTGCCCTTACGACCATTGTAGCATCTCCACGTGATAAAAATTCAAGTGCTTGGCAATGTATTTTCAATGGCTCCAGTGTCCCAGGATTATGTGTTGCAACCATCCCAGGGGGTTTCTGACAAGCAAAATCAATGAAGGAAGCTGGGTGCTCTTACGACTGCATTGCTTTGCTTAATAAACTCTGCAAATAGACAGATACCTGCTACACAACACCCCAGGCTTAGCAACTGGAGATAAGACAAAAAGCTCTGTCTGTACCTGGAGAGAGCAGAGTAAAAGAGAAAGAACCGGGGGAAAAAACCTGCAAATGGAAAATAGAATGACTGTGGCAGAAGAAAGCAAAGATAGGACCAATAGTCATAGGCGGCTTGGGGGCAATCCCAAAACATCTGGAGCACCACTTGAATACCATGGGCATCAACAAAATTCCCAATAGTCAACTGCAAAATAGCTGCCCAGAGTCAGTTGGTTGAGTTGGTTGGCTGTGTATAGAGTAGAGTAGAGTAGAGTAGATTAGAGTGAAGTAGAGAGAGGTAGAGTAGCGTAGCGTAGCGTAGCGTAGAGTAGAGTAGAGTAGAGTAGAGTAGAGTAGAGTAGAGTGAGGTAGAGTAGAGTGAGGTAGAGTAGAGTAAAGTAGAGTAGATGATGAAGAGAGAGAGAGACAGACAGACAGATGGATGGATGGATGGATAGACAGACAGACAGACAGACAGACAGACAGACAACTTCACTTGGAA
Organism: Coluber constrictor foxii; assembly: GCA_038048745.1. Lineage (NCBI taxonomy): Eukaryota > Metazoa > Chordata > Lepidosauria > Squamata > Colubridae > Coluber > Coluber constrictor. The sequence goes on along the minus strand of JAWJVD010000117.1, from coordinate 78,221 downwards.
CGATATCTAAAATCCCCATCAAACCCCAATATCTGTCTATCCCAGCTCTTTGGGAAAAACTCAATAGGTGGATTAAAAAGGGGGCAAATCCAAGGTCTAAACATCTGGCTGACTGCCCAACAAACCCATAACCATGTGGATTTTGTGAAGTTTACCATTGATGGAGAGGCTCCTGGCCATCTCTGCCTCTTTGCCCCTTGGCGTTTTCCCTGCAATCACTAACATGCTTTAAGGTCCTAATGTCCTCACGATGAGCTTCAGGACAATTTCACAACTAGCAACCTGCTTTTTTTTTTATGTGTCATGATAAACACATCTGGGAGGGAAGCAAAGGACAGCAAGTCCCAATTTTGGTGTTCATATTTAATCAGCTGGAGGCAGGGATGGCTCATCCTGAGTTCTTGCAATGGCCGTGCTGAGTTGTGAACCTGGTTTTGAGAATTGTCCGGAGAGCCCTTGGAAGTGAACCTTCAGGGTGTCGCATGTAGCACTTGATTTATGCATTCAAGCGTTTTTTATTTCTTAGCTTCTGCGGTTCATGGAAGTCTTGTCATATTTCTTTGAATGCTGATAAATTAAGATTGCCACGAAACATCTCAGCGTGAAGCTACTGGAGCTGCAGGATAGCGGCTGTAAGACAGCATATGTCCTACATCAGAGTAGGCAAAAACTCCAGCCTCGCGCAGTAGGAGACACACTGTTGTTGGTGCGCCTAAGGTCCATGACAACCAGGAGTTTCCTCAGCGTCTAAATTGTGTTCTTCTCTGCCCTAGATTCCAAATCGGATCAGTTTATCAGAGAAGATATTTATGGAGGTTCTCCGTCATCCAGGTCATGGTCGTCCCAAAGGAGCTTTTTCAAAAGGCAACTGGACTTTCTTTGTTCTTTCTTAAAGACGTTTCGCTTCTCATTCTCCTTCACTTCTCATGTCACATTCTGGACAGCGAGGAAAGAGGAGTCAAAGAGGCCACCTCTGTTAAAATTGAACATAGGTAGGGATACGACACCTGTTTACAACACAGTTCCTTTCAGCAACCTTCCAAGAAGGCTCCACATCCGATTCAGGTGACCCCGAGGGCACAGATAAGCCTCCAAGTGGCCTCAATGACTCTCAGAGAGAGTACTAACGACCAGAGGACTGCAAGGAATATAAATCCTTCCATCCTTCACCATTCAGCCAGAATTGAAGAAGCTTCTTGGATGAGAAGTGAAATGTCTTCAAAAGAAAAAAACCAAGAAAGTCATGTGGCCTCCTGAAAAAAGCACCTTTGGGACAGCCATATCCTGGATGACTGAGAAGCTCTACAGACTTTTAGCTATACAATTTGGGATGAAGGGTGTGGGAGTAGGAATGGATTTCCAGAGGAAAAAACTGCAGACTACAGGAACCATTTGCACCACTCAGGGGACCCTGAGGACACAGATCAACCTCCAAGTGGCCTCAACGACTTCCTAAAAGGATGCAAATCAGGGGTGGGTTCTAATTTTTTTTTTACTATCGGCTTTGTGGGAGTGGCTTATTTTGTGGGTGTGGCTTGATGGTCATGTGACAATTATTTAGGATTTAGCAGAGGTACTGGTCTACCATGCTTTTAACTGCTTGCAGAGCTGTACCGATCTACCCATGTATTTTTTGCAGGAACTGGTCTACCCATTTATTTTTGCAGGCACTGGTCTACTCGTTTGTTTTCTTTTAACACTGATCAGCTGTAGGGCGGCCCTTTGAAGCCCCCTGGCAAAAGTTTTAAGTTTTTTTTCCCCTCTAGCCATCAGCTGGGACTCAGGAGGCAGCAATAGATTGGGGGTGGGGCCAAATAAAAGGTAAAAATAACACGGGGGGTGGGGGGGCGCAGGGAGGGCGGGGGGGCGAACTGGTTCAGTGACGTCCTATCGTCTCCACTACTGGCTTGGGAGAACCAGGCCGAACTGGGAGGAACCCACCACTGATGCAAATGACCATGTGTCTGCAAGGACTCTAAATTCTTCCATTCCCCGCCATCCAGTCAGAGTTGAAGAAGCTGCTTGGATGAGAAGCGAAACGTCTTAAAAAGAAGAAGCAAGAAAGTCCAGTTGCCTCCTGAAAAAAGCACCTTTGAGATAACCTGGATGACGGAGAATCTCTACAGACTTTTAACTAGAGCCATCCCTTCTCCTTAGCTGGCCTGCCATTTTTATTTGAAGATGCTTTTGAAGTGCCAGCTGAAACATGGGAGCACAGGAAGTCATTTTTCCAGAGCCCAGGAATGCTAATAATCCTTAATCAGGCCCTTCTGATTTCCCAAAGCATCCATATTCACAGGTGTGGCTGGCAAAAAATGGCAGCAGATTCCAGATGCGACTTGCCAAAAATTAGTGAATTATCTACCCTACCTGCATGTAACGGAAAATTGTGATCAATTTCCTGGCATTTTCAGAAAGAGAAACGGCATCAAACTGGCTGCCAATTTTGAACGGGGATCCCAGAAGCCAGCACATTGACCGGGGTGCCATAATCACATCTTTGCAGATGGCTGAAACGGAGAAGGTGATTTTACGCTCCTTTCTCTACGCCTTTTCCTCCGCCCTCAAGTGAGCAGATCAAATTTATGGCTGCAAGACAAAGGCCCCTGAGGAGAGATAACAATGCCTGATGCTCACAGCAAGTATTTTTAGCTTCCTTTCTCTTCCTAAGCAGCATCTAACAATGTCATGTCATGGATGGGATGGCTACCCAAAATCAGATGCTCTTATCTTTAATTAATTACCCAGATGGACACAATTAGAAAACCAGCAATATATATATATATAAATCCCTCTTGGGAAAACCCAGTGAGAAAACAGATTCGGTTTCCCCCGCCCACGGAGAAAATAGTGCCAACCAGTGTGCTAATTCCCTGATTGGTGTGTGTGTGTCTGTTTGACTTTAATAGGGTTTGCCAAATGCTGAGCTTCACACAAAATGTTAAGCCAGGGAGGAGGAAGGGAAGTGAGCAGAAGCAGGGGGATGAGGAGGAGGAGGAGGAAGAGGAGGAAGGACGAAGGGAGGAAAAGGAGGAGGGGAAAAGCGGGAAGGATAATGAGAAGAAGAGGAGGAAGGAGAAAAGGGAGAGGAGGAGGAGGACAAAAAGGAAGAAGGCTGTAGAAAGTTAGCACTCACTCCTCTCCTAGATGAATGAAGTATTTTGAGAAATATTAAAAAGGCAGAATACTATATTTCCCTGGATGAGAAATGGAGAAACATGGTTTTTTAAAAAAAAAAAAAAAAAAAGAGGCAGGAAGCCTCTTAATAGCCCTCAGCAAATGTCAGCACTTAAAAAGATAAAGAGATAGATAGCTCTATTCATAAGCAAATTCCCTGCAGCAAGGTCTGAACAAAGGTAGGATTAGCCCTCAGCCACAATAGGAATTGCCCTTTATTGCATCAGCCCAAACCTCAACCAAACCTAGCTCAGACAAACTCCTAGGATTTGTACATGGCACCATGAGAGTCTGACAACAGCCAATAGAAGACATGTTTTTGCACAGGAACAGGAAGCTCAAGTGCAAATCCCAAGAGAAGGTATAAACCCACCCCCTCTTAACTCCATGCGGTCAACTGCACCAGAGAACCATGTGCTTGGTGGTCCTGCTTGATCATTAAACCTCCAGCCTCCATTTTGTCTCCAATACCTTTTTTTTGACTTGGACCTGGACCTGGATATTTCTTCCAATAAGGCGAAAGAGAAAGAGAAGGAGAAGGAGAAGGAAGAAGGAGAAGGAAGAGGAGGAGAAGGGAAGGAAAAGAAGATGCAGAGGTGAAATCCATTTTTTTTACTACCAGTTCTGTGGGCGTGGCTTGGTGGGCATGGCAGGGGAAGGATACTGCCAAATCCACATTCCCTTCCCACTCCTAGGGGAAGGATACTGCAAAATCTCCATTCCCTCCCCACCCTGGGCCCAGCCAGAGGTGGTATTTGCCGGTTTTCTGAACTGTTCAAAATTTCCGCTACTGGTTCTCCAGAACCTGCTGGATTTCACCCCTGAGAAGATGGAGAACGAGAAGCAAAAGGAGGAACAGGAAGAGGAGGAGGGGAAGAGGAAGGAGAAGAAGAAGGAAGAGAAGAAGGAGGAGGAGGAAAAGGGAAAGAAGAAGGCGGAAGAAAAGGAAAAAGGAGAAGCAGAGGGAGAAGAAAAGAAATGGTCACAATTGCTTGCTAGAAACTTTGTCTCATGAGCATCAAGAAGCAGCTTGTTTTTCTATGCATCCATCCTAAACCCTCCATCCTTTCCTGGAACCCCCATGGGAAACTGAGGAGGGCCCCATTAAAAGGAGTTTGGTGGCCATTCATAACTTCTCCATCCTCCTTTCTGGATTCCCGTTGATCCTGCAGCTCAACTGAGCCGTGGAGTGGGTGGGTGGGTGGGTGGGGGGAGAAGCAGAGGCGTTATCTGAAGGTTTTCCAATCAGCAGATATAATTCATTTCCTCACATGCTGCTGAGCAGCAAACTCTCTCACAGTAGCAGGCACAAGCAAGCGAAGGATGATAAGAGAGGGAGGGGGAATGAAACACTAAAATCCCTCTGGAAACATTCTGGGGAAACAGCGCGGCCTAGTGTGCGTTCCTCGAACTGCAACTTCCACCCTGAAGGGGAAGGAAACTAATTCTTTCAAATTATCTGCAAAATAAGGGGCAGTTGCAAAATGTTCACGTTAAAATAAATCTTTGTGGTATTCAGCAGCTGTACCTGTATCTATCTGGTGCTCGTAGCCTTTCCACAAACTTCCTCTTTTAATCCATGGTTTATGAAATTCACGATGTGCTTTTAAATGCAGCTGGACGCAGTGTTAAAATCATTGAGGAAATAGAAGTCCCTTTTATTCCTTATTTTTAGGAGAAATGGGAAGACGTATTTGAGAGCCTCTTAGTCTCTGGATTCGTGAGAAATGTAAAATTAGACAGGCTTGGATGGAACTACCAGAATCATCATCTTGACTTTATTCGACATCCCTGCTCTGGGCTCTGGAGTGTTATTTTAAGTGAGCTTCCCATGGAGATTTGAACAAAAGGAATTCACCTATTTAGTCTTTAACGGAGCATCAGTAGGCTGTAGTTACCCAGATTCTGGACAACTGAACACTTTAAAGCATTAAAAAAAATTAAAAACCCAGCATCATCAACAACAGATTATTTTCCAATTATTTTCAACAGTCACCACCCACAATCAGAATAGAATAGAATAGAATAGAATAGAATAGAATAGAATAGAATAGAATAGAATAGAATAGAATAGAAAATATGGAAGGGATTGGAATAGAATGGAATGGAATGGAATGGAATGGAATGGAATGGAATGGAATGGAATAGAATAGAATAGAATAGAATAGAATAGAATAGAATAGAATAGAATAGAATAGAATAGAATAGAATAGAATAGAATAGAATAGAGTAGAGTAGGGTAGGGTAGGGTAGGGTAGGGTAGGGTAGGGTAGGGTAGGAATAGAAATAGGAATAGGAATAGGAATAGGAATAGGAATAGGAATAGGAATAGGAATAGGAATAGGAATAGGAATAGGAATAGGAATAGGAATAGGATGCAAAATAAAATAAAATGGAATGGAATAGAAAATATGGAATAGAATGCAGAGTAGAATGGAATGGAATGCAGAATAGAATAGACTAGAACAGAATGCAGAATAATAGGATAGGATAGGAGAGGAGAGGAGAGGAGAGGAGAGGAGAGAAGTTTATTGTCACTTTGAATGCTAATCAACACACATTAAAATGAGATTCCGTTGTGTGCAGCCAAGGGCAGCTTTACTTGGAAGAGTTTACATCCAACAACGAGACCTCTAGCACCATCAAACAACCACCTTTGCCCGTTTCAGGGACGCGATGGGTGAACAAAAATGCCAAACCCAGTCTAAAAATCACCAAAGGTCACTGTGGGGCCAACGTTAATAACAATGAACTTTGCGTGCTTCGGATTCAAATATTAAACCCGTGGCATTTTTAGGCCTGATGATATTTTTTTTTTTTGCAAGAATGCATTAAGAATTTATAGGCAGTCCAGAAACCCGACATCATAAATCACCATTTTAATCCAATCTTTTCAAAACATTCTTAATCAAAACCACAAGGAAAGCACCTTCCGATGTTGATAAATACGGGCTCTGAAATTACTTCCAAGAATCCAAGCTGTAGAAGTGATCAAGAGGAAGGCCGAGAGGGATAAATGAGAGGAATTTGCTTAATGTGATTTATGGTGCAGATTACGATACTCAGAGTACAGTAGAAAGGCAGAAGGAAGTGGGGTTCTATCCAGGGGTGGACAGCTGGGGGTTGGCAGGGGTTCGGGAGAACCTCTAGCTAAGATTCTGTTATTCTATTATAACTTCATACACCCCCCCACCCCTATTTCTTATCCCATTTGAGCCATCTGGGAGCTATTTCTGGATTTTAGCTATATGACATCCAGGTATATTTGAATTTTATGCAAAATCAGCTGAGGCCCACCGTCTACCTTCACCCACCGTCAGCCCTCGAAAAGAGTCAAATCCTAGAGGATGTTATTTTTCCAAGTAAGTCAGTGCTCTCTTCCTCTTACTCTCTTCGTTCATTTCCTTGTTGGTGATGGATGGCGTCTTCCAGCCTTATCCAACCTCGGAGGGGTTGATATTATAGTTATCACTGACAGACCTTCCATCAACAATGACCGGACAAGATTCTAGTCATCCCTTGAGTGAAGAACATTTATTTCTCCTCCAAACCCATGACTAATTTCCTCTCCCTGTGTGGTGCCCCTGAACTACCTTTCCAAATTACGAGATCAGGAGTAAACAATGTACAACTGTCCCTTCCCATCGCTCCTTCCTATTGTGTGTTCACACTTGGGCTTGACGGTATCCATTTGAGATGGATTATCTCAAGTACAGTTCCTCAGATACAATTCAGATACAATTCCTGGCTTTGGTCCCTCATAAATACAGCACCCTGGTCTGCTGGCCTCCGTCCACAATGATGTTTCATAGTTCACTATGCCCATCAGTGGTGGGTTTCAATTTTTGTTACTACCGGTTCTGTGGGCGTGGCTTGGTGGGCGTGGCATGGCTTGGCGGGCGTGGCTTGGTGGGCATGGCAGGGGAAGGGTACTGCAAAATCCTCATTTTCTCCCGATCAGCTGGGATTTGGGAGGTAGAGAATAGATGGGGGTGGGGCCAGTCAGACCTCCAAACTACTCAAAATTTCCACTACTGGTTCTCCAAAACTGGTCAGAACCTGCTGAAACCCACCTCTGATGCCCTTGTTTAAACCAGCAGTGGGTTTCACATATTCTTGCCACTTGTTCACCACACTCTTCACTCACTTCACTTGCGCCATGTGCCTTCCGTGTATGCGCCGAGCCTCAAAAACGTGGCTAAATAGGATGGCATTATGCCACTACCAGTTTTCACGAACTGACACGAACCGGCTGAATACCAACTCTGGTCTAAACCACAATTCTTGGGAGAGACGTTGAAACCATTTCTGAGAGTAGAGAAATGAATGATGCTAACAATGCCGAATGGCCATTAGAAAGCTGCCGAGATGGATGATTTTGAGTTCTCTTCAGGGGAAGAAGCAGCTTTGCTGGGCTCTCGGTGGCCGCTGACGTCTTTGGCATCTTTATCAATATAATTGAAACCAAATTTTCTTTTAGAGCCACTTGAGTAGCTACTAAAGGACTAATTATGTGCGTCCCTTGTGGGAACACACTTTCATTCAAGGATTAGGCTGGGGAATATAAATAGTGTTGCCTCTTCTGGTCACAGGGCTCTTCTTAAGAGAGGAATTCTTAACGAAAGGTTGGTTGGCAATGGGCCACTTTAATTGTTTTGACCATGGGATGTGTGAACTGGCCAACAATTTAGGCTGGCCTGCTTATCTAGGGATGCTAGACAAAGACCTGGAAAAGGAAGAGGGAGGGAGGGAGGGAGAAGAGTGCCACCATTTGAAGGTCAACATCTCAAGAAAAACTGATTTGGACAAGAGAGATTATGAAATTATACTTCTCATAGTGGCACCTCTCACCATGTACATGTATACTTCTCACAATATACACATATACATCCTAAATAGACCACGTTGTTCCTCTGTGTCATGTAGCAATACATGTGGGTATGTGGGTATATGTATTTCATTCATTCATTCATTCATTTACATTTGTCAAGGTTATATAATATATTTAGGAGGTGGTGACCCTTTGAGAGCTGTATGCAATGAAATTCCATTTTAACAAGATACTCTACATCTTGTTCTCGGCCATTGTCACCTGAGCCTGGTAGCTCAGCAGACTAAAAGCATTGTGATTAAGACCAGCTGTCTGCAATTACTGTAAGTTCAAATCTCACCAGGCTCAAGGTTGACTCAGCCTTCCATCCTTTCTAAGGTAGGTAAATTGAGGACCCCGTTTGTGGGGGCAATAAGCTGACTTTGTATAAATATACAAAAGTATGACGGCTATTGCTTAATGCATTGTAAGCTGCCCTGAGTCTCCGGAGAAGGGCGGCATATAAATCAAATTTAAAAAAGAAAAAGAAAGAAATGCATTTTTTTCTCTCTGCAGGACTGAATTATGTCTAAAAGCTGCTTATGGAATCCTGGTTTTGTATTCCTCAGCAGTGTTCACACAATGGCCCAATTTTCAAAATAATCCATCAAATGTTTTCAGGGGTCCACCCCCCCGACTCCCCAACAGTTGTGGATGGGAGAACTGTGCACCTGGAGCCTCGGGGGGGCTTAAAGACAACAGACAACAAATGTGTTACCTGCAGGAAGACCCATCACTTCGTTCTCACTTCTTTAATCTTCTTAGTGGGGGTATAGATTGCATTAACCCGGAAGGAACCTTGAAAGCTGGATCAAGTCAAGCTATACGTGATAGGAGCGTATTAAGACAAGACCTCTGGCCTTCTTTCATTCAGAGTAAACAGCTTTGCAAGCCAGGAATGTGCTCTGTCTGACTTTTGCTGGAGAAAGTCACTTTGGGTTGGGATGCTTTTAAAAAAAACAACACCCAATTGTTTAATGAAAATAATTCAATGTTATGAGCTGCCTAGAGTTTCCTCGTTTTCCCAAGATGGGCAGCAAATAAATTGAATGAACAAAATAAAAATAAATTACTGTTCGTTTACTTATTTATTACTTACTGTTGCAGGATTTGGGTTTGGCCCATCCAGAGAAAAGAAGGTGTAGAGGGGACATGATAGGAGTATTCTGGTATTTGAGGGCCTGCCATAAAGAAGAGGGGGTCAAACTATTTCCCAAAGCACCAGAAGGCAAGACGAGAAACAATGGATGGAAACAAGGAGAGAAGCAAGTTGGAATTAAAAAGAAACTTCCTAACAATGAGGACAGTGGAACAGCTGGCCACCAGAAGTTGTGGGTGCTCCATCACTGGAAGCTTTCAAGAAGAGACTGGACCGCTACTTGCCTGGAATGGTATAGGGTCTCCTATAGAGCAGGGGGTTGGACTAGAAGACCTCTAAGGTCCCTTCCAACTCTGTCATCCTGTTATTGAAATGCTGAATCTCAATGTGGTGAATGGACCCTTGTGAGAATTGGGTATTTGGTCCCAGAAACATTGCCCTCATTTTCTCTGGGAATACTAGGACAAGATCATTGAGTGACCGTTCGAAGTTGCAACAGCATTGCAAAAAGTGACTTATGAACATTTTTCACACTCTTCCGTCCTCTAAACGGCCTCCACAATGTCTTTATAAATGGAGAGGCCCCCACGTGCCTTGACAACAAGGGTTGTAACTTCAAGAAGAGGACGGAGCCAAGTCAAGATTGCACGAGGCCATGCCTATAAAATAGGGTCACCTCTTTGGTTGACTGCTTGCGGCCTCCATCTTGAATATCGCCTCCCTTTCAGATGTCTTTGTGTGGCCAACCAGTCCGCACAGATGGCGTGAAAGCATCGGGATGAACATCCAATCCATTTTCAGCTTCATCGTGCTGTGGGGGGGGGGGAACCATTTCTGCAGGGCCTCCGTTTTGTCCCGAGTCCCACTGCAATTTAGCTAGAAGCTCTTTTATGATATGGATTTCCTATAAAACACCACTAATGAAAGGGGCAAAATTTATGCCACAATGTGTTGGTAAAGGGTTTTTTTTTTAAAAAAAAGCTGTTTTTTGTTGTCTCTGTAGGAGCAAACGAGCACACCTGTCCTTCTTGAGAGTTAACAAAAGAGTAAAGGTGTCTGTCAGCCCTTCCATTTCTTGAAGAACTGGAGACAGGGAAGAATGGAGGGAGGGGAGGGATACAGCCAATGGCTGGAGTGACAATACATGACTGTATAACCAGGTCACTGACCCACTTAGGGGTTGCATTCACACAACACACTCAACCTGAGTTAGATTTTTTTTTTTTGGTCATGGATGATTGCTTTAAAGTATTATGTAAACCTAGTGAAGAAAGTTAGCACCCACCCCTCCTAGAAGAATAAAATATTCTAATAAATATTAAAAAGGCGGAATATTATATTTTCCTGGATGAGAAAAGGAGCAAAGAGAAGTTCCCTGCCCCAGCAGATATTAGGTGCACATTAAGACTGGGTCAGCCTATCTACAAAATGAAAGATCTCCAGCTCCAGGATAATAGGATTAAGACATGACCCTCAGGACATAATAGGATTAGCCCTCTACTCATCTAGCAACCGAACTCACCACATGGCACAACCAAGCCCCTTAATTACATCACCCAGCCAGGTTCAACCAAACTCGATTTAGACAAACATGACTCCACACAAATCTGACTGCAACCAATAGGATACATTCCTTGCCTCAGAAACAGGAAGCTCAAGTTCAAAGCACAAGAGAGGGTATAAATAACACCCACTCTCCACTCCATGTGGTCAGCTGCCCAGGACCTAAAACCCATGTGGTCCTGTTCATCATTAAACCATCCTTCCAAGCAGCCTCCATGTGTCCAGTGTCTTTCTCCCCACTTGGAACTGAACCCAGATGGACATTTCTTCCAACACTAGAAAGGACTAGCAGCAGAGAGGGTATACAGCTGGTTCGAACCGGTTTGCCTCAACCAGTAGCAGAAATCGCATGTGGCCCCACCCACCTGCCCCAGCTCTATGCCTATCCTATCCAGGCATTTTTTTTAGCTGCATGCATGTGTGCAAGCCACGGGTGTGAGCAATGCGTGGACGCTCACATTTGTAAACCGGTAGGGAAGGTAAGTGAATACCACACCTGACTAGCAGTGATGATGTTACCTAGTTTGGGTCATGAAACATTTGCAAGAAAAAAACCAAGTTTTGGAGAGCCCCCAAGGACTCTTCAACCCCAGAAAGCTAGTTAGTTTAAGTCACTGGCATCAATGGCATCTTATGGAATTTTGAATTGACTTTTATTTTAATCTGTCCTAATGGGGACTGCAGCCAAGAAATTAAAAGACACCTGCTCCTGGGGAGGAAAGCTATGACAAAGTTAGACAGCATACTAAAAAGCAGAGACATCACCCTGCCAACAAATATGCGTATAGTCAAGGCAATGGTTTTCCCAGTTGCAATGAAAGTTGGACCATAAGAAAGGTTGAGAGCCAAAGAATGGAGGCCTTTGAACTCTGGTGCTGGAGAAGACTCCTGCGAGTCTCTTGGACTGCAAGGCCATCCAACCGGTCAGTCCTAGAGGAGATCAACGCTGACTGCTCTTTAGAAGGCCAGATCCTGAAGATGCAACTCAAATCCTTTGGCCACCTAGTAAGAAGGAAGGACTCCCTGGAGAAGAGCCTCATGCTGGGAACGATGGAGGGCAAAAGAAGAAGGGGACAGCAGAGAAGGAGGTAGTTTAACACATTGTACGCCACCCTGAGTCTCCGGAGAAGGGCGGCATATAAATCAAACCAGTAAGTAAGTAAGTAAGTAAGTAAGTAAGTAAGTAAGTAAGTAAGTAAGTAAGTAAGTAAGTAAGTAAGTAAATAAATAAATAGCTGGATGGATGGATGGATGGATGGATGGATGGATGGATGGATGGATGGATGGATGGATGGATGGATGGATGGATGGATGGAGTTACTGAAGCAGTCGGCGTGATCTTAAATGGACCCCAGGGGACGGTAGAGGACAGGAAGGCCTGGAGGAACATTGTCCATGTGGTCGCGATGGGTCGGACACAACTTCGCAACTAACAACAACAGACATTAATCTGACTGGTTAAGTGGAGAAAATACCGATTTTGTGATAGCTTCAGAGTGCTCACTCGACTCTTATGAGGACGGTATTTTATTTTCTCCGCAGCTTCAATAACACTTGCCAGACCTCTTAATAAAACCGTTTCAGATTTACATCCTGGTGAACCACAGAGAAACTCAGAGTTATTTAATTCGGAGAAGCCGCAGGGCTGAACCGGAGTGTATCCCTTGGGTGTAATGAAGGGGCATAACGCTGAGTCATCCTCACCTCCACAGCCTGATCTCTGCCACAATATTCCACATAAAAAAGTACTTTAAAAGGCCTCCTTTGGCTAGCCAGGAGAAGGCCTCGTTGGGCGCAATGATTCAGTCCTTCGATGCCGAGTATAATTATAAACATGACGGTGAAAACACAGAGGAGTTATTGAACAGGAACACCGTTTTAAGCACTTACTAATTACATTACACGCAGTACAAGGGCAAGCCAGATTGGGTCCTGCTAAGAATAACCACGGCCCGTGGCATCCATCTAAATTAAAACAAAAAAAAAACCCTTCTCAAAAAGTGATAACCTTACATAGCTGCATGCCTGGGAAACAGCTGTGGACAGCAAGGAATTCAGTGAAATGATATGCAAAGGCCTATTTTTGACACCAAGCTGAAGTCTTCTCCTCTCCTCTCCTCTCCTCTCCTCTCCTCTCCCCTCCCCTCCCCTCCCCTCTCCTCTCCTCTCCTCTCCTCTCCTCTCGTCCCTTCTCTTCTCTTCTCTTCTCTTCTCTTCTCTTCTCTTCTCTTCTCTTCTCTTCTCTTCTCTTCTCTTCTCTTCTCTTCTCTTCTTTTCTCTTCCCATCCCTTCTCCTCTCCTCTCCTCTCCTCTCCTCTCCTCTCCTCCATTCTGCATTTTCACTGCATTCTATTCTGCGTTACAACTGCCTGTGTTATTTTTACAAATAATTGAAGGCAGCAGGCATATCCAACACAAGTTCCTCTTCCTATATTCTCAACAACAACAACAACAACAACAACAACAGCAACAACAACAACTGTGAGGTGAATTATGCTAAGAGAGAGGGTCTGGCCCAAAGTCACCAAACTAGAACTCACCCTCTCCTGGTAATTGGCTCAAAGTCACCCAGAGTCACTTGTTATACCTTTTAAGGCTGAGACTAGAATTCACTGTCTCCTGGTGATTAACCCAAAGTCAACCAGCTGGCTTCCATGGCTATGGCGGGAATAGAACTTACCACCTCCTGGTGATTGACCCAAAGTCACCCAGTCAACTTTTATGCTTACGGTTGGGACTAGAACTCACAGGCTTCTAGTTTCTAACCTGGCGTCTTTACCACTAGACTAAATTGGCTCTCTTTATATGAAATGTCTTCAGATTATTGTAGGGGCTATCAAATGCCACTTGCTTCAAGCTTTATGGAATTATAGGTGGGTTTTTTTTTTGCTAATTGTATCAATGGTGGATTGCCCCCGGTTCGCACCGGTTCTAGAGAACCGGTAGTAAAACCGGCATAAACTAAGTATAAACGTATTCCTTAGCAACGTTTGGTTTCTGTTCCCAGAAGTGCTTTGGATGTGCAGGTATGTTCACAATGTTTTAGAGCAGTGTTTCTCAACCTTGGAAGCTTGAAGATGGGTGGACTTCAACTCCCAGAATCCCCCAGCCTGGCTGGGGGATTCTGGGAGTTGAAGTCCACCCATCTTCAAGCTTCCAAGGTTGAGAAACACTGTCTTAGAGGATCACATAGTAGCCATAGGATCCTACAAAAAGCCACAGTCGCTTTAGAAAGTCGCGAGCGAATTCTCTTTCAATGTTGATGTGCTGATTATCTCTTTTCTATGCTAATCAGAGCTCAGGGACTTTAAGATCTCGCTTGCTGGTGCACCAAGACAGAATTTAGAAGCTATGATAAAAGGCCGCTTTAAGCGGATCTGTTTAAGATCTCCACTTATAAGTTGCGGCAGAGAAAGTAATTGCTAAGCCAGAAAGACCAGCAGAGAGGAAATAGATAATTAACTATAGTTCGAACAAGCAAAACAGATTTAAGTTTACACTATCTGATGAAAGACATCCATACGGTGGAAAAACACTGCTGGGCTTTCATGCTGGCAGCATAAAGGGGCAGGAGGGTTAACAAAAATATTGGGAAGCAGGATAAGAAACAGAGCAAGAGAGGCAATTGGCCATCAAAGACTCCGCAATAAGCAGTGGAGAAATCCAACGCTTCGAATGTATTTTTCCCAGTTCCCAAAGTCTTGACAAAATTGGGTTTAAATATTATAAGTATCTTATTGATTGATAAATGAATATTGATGGTTGATGGTTGATTAATGAGGTAAATTTCATTATTATTAGTTTTCTTTATTGTAATATTGCCAATTTTAGAAAAATTTTATTACTTATAGGTTTATTTGTTATATTAATTTGTTATATGTACTGGGGTTTTTTTTTCTTTTTCCTTATTTTTTTTTCTTTTTTTTAATTTTTTTAAAAAATTGTAGCGGAAGTCAAGGGAGGGATGGGGGGAATGGGGTTGGGGTGGAGGGAGGTGGGGGGGTTTGGGGGGGAAATGAAAAAATTTTGTATTGTAAAACTTTTTTAATAAAAAAAAAGTGAAGCACACACGTAAAGGCACACAAAGAAAACCACCCTTGTCAGATCCTTGGTGAAGGAATTTGGGCAAATGCTTTCCAAGACCCACAAAACACACACTGCGAGTAGAAGCCCAGAATTATTACCTGCTTCCCCCAATTTTCTAGATAGATAGATAGATAGATAGATAGATGATAGATAGATGACAATAGACAGACAGATAGACAGAGAGGGACAAAGAAATTGATAGACAGAGATAGATAGACAGATAGAATAGGTAGGTAGGTAGGTAGGTAGGTAGGTAGGTAGGTAGGTAGGTAGGTAGGTAGATAGATAGATAGATAGATAGATAGATAGATAGATAGATAGATAGATAGATAGATAAGCAGGCAGGCAGGCAGGCAGGGAGAGAGAGAGAGAGGCAGAGAGAGAGAGAGAGAGAGCGTGCGGCAGAGAGAGAGAGATTATTAGTTTATAATATAAAATACAAAAATACAAAAGAAAATAGCAGGAAAAATAGGGGAAGGAGAAGGGAAGGGAAAAGTGTAGGAAAAAGGGAAAAAAGAAAAGGCATTGAAATTCCGACTCCCTTTGGTGCAATAGAAAGATAATAGCATCAAACCTCAACTTTTTTACTTTTTACATAATAATAAAAACTAGCCATTTCTATAACAACAACAAACCTAGCTCACAGATAAAATCAAAGTTTCATCCCCCCCACCCACCCCGAGCATAAAGTCCAGAAGTGGTTTCCAAGTAGAAACAAAAGCAATTGCATTCTTTTCTTTAGTCAAGGGCGTCGATTTACCAAATCTCTGCTAAATCTGTCCACTTTTGCAGCCCATTGTCCTCCATTGTGGGGATCAAAGTGTCCTTCCCCCACCCTCAACCCACGATTTTCAAAACAAGCCTGTATAAAAAGATGCTCCTTGCAAACGGTCCCGGCTTCTTCAGAGGAAGAAGACGTGAACCGAATCAGACGTGAACCTGACAGACTGTCAGCCTGCTGAGGAAGAACAGATTGGCTCGTGCCCGGCGGAGGAAGATGCTTCTGCTAATGAGGAACATCCAGTGCAGGCAGCTAATCACTCTGGAGAGAAGTACAGGTAGACGCTTCCTAAGTGCCAAGCTCAGACACAAGGAGACAAATGACAAGAACAGAGCGGAGATGGTCTTTCCATCACATGTAAACAAAGGCCTGGTAGCGAATTTCCCGAGAATTTCCTAGAAGATGGATGTTCTTTGACGCCATATTGGGTGGCATCGTCTTTGACGCAAAAGGTAAGCCGAAGGCTACCATTCAAATTTATAACCGCACAGAAAAATAGTGACATATCTTTCATATTTAAGACCCTTGTAGCATCCCCCTGGTCACATGTACAAAATTCAGACATTCAGGCAACTGACTCATATTTATGATGGTCCCGGGGTCACGTGATCACCTTTTGGGACCCTTCGGATGAGCCAAGTCAACGGGGATGCCAGATTCACTTAACAACCAGGTTACTAACTTATCCAGTGATTCACTTAACAACCGTGGCAGGAAAGGTCGTAACATGGGATAAAGCTCACTTAAGGAATGTTCCACTTAGCAACAGAAATGTTGGGCTCAATTGTGGCCGTAAGTCGTTGTATATCAATTACCTTGTCTGTTGATCAATCTCCCAGTTGTTGGATTCTTAAATTTACTATGGTCTCTGGCCCTTGGAAGGGGCATATTTTGCATTCATGTTTCCTTCTGTTCTTCCTATGAACTCCATCCTGTGAGCCTACATCAAGGACTATCTGAGCTTAATTCTTTGGTAATGAACTCTACAACTTTTATAGCCGATCAAATGAGGACATCTCTTTGCAATGTCAACT
Organism: Coluber constrictor foxii; assembly: GCA_038048745.1. Lineage (NCBI taxonomy): Eukaryota > Metazoa > Chordata > Lepidosauria > Squamata > Colubridae > Coluber > Coluber constrictor. The sequence continues at coordinate 61,611 of JAWJVD010000117.1, read as the reverse complement.
GCAGTTGATCATAAATATGGAGCCGTGATGGCGCAGTGGCTAGAATGCGGTATTGCAGCCTAATTCTGCTGGCTGCTCACTGCCAGGAGTTCGATCCTGACCGGCTCAAGGTTGACTCAACCTTCCATCCTTCCAAGGTCAGTAAAATGAGGACCCAGATTGTTGGGGGCAAGAGGCTGACTCTGTAAACCACTTAGAGAGGTCTCCCTCCCTCTCTCCTACTCTCCCTCTCTCCCCCCTCCCTCCCCCCTCCCTCCCTCCCTCCCTCCCTCCCTCCCTCCCTCCCTCCCTCCTTCCTTCCTTCCTTCCTTCCTTCCTTCCTTCCTTCCTTCCTTCCTTCCTTCCTTCCTTCTCTTATTCTCTTTATCATTCTCCTTCCTGGTGGTACAGTGGTTAGAATGCAGTATTGCATGATAAACTCTGCCCACTGCCAGGAGTTCGATCCTGACCGGCTCAAGGTTGACTCAACCTTCCATCCTTCCAAGGTCAGTAAAATGAAGACCCAGATTGTTGGGTGCAATAGGCTGACTCTGCAAACCACCCAGAGAGGGCTGCAAAGCACTGTGAAGTGGTATATAAGTCTAAGGGCTATTGCTATTCTTTGGCATTGTAACTTCCTAAAGATTAACTCATTACACTGTTGTGACAATTTGATTTACCTGTTCTTCCTATCGAGCCCATGCAACACATCTTGTTTAGTAATGTTTATTTCGGCTTTCGGGAAAGTGTACACAATTGGCACTTAATAACGTTGCACATTCAGGAATAAATGACTTTCCAGGACTGAACGACACCACAGAGTTATGCAGAAGGTTCCTTGTCTAGATAAGGAACGGACTGAATTAAGAAACTCGATTGCTAAAATAAGTACAATGCCTAAAGGAAAAAGCAGCCGGCCATATCTGGAGCTGAGAATATCGGACAGCCAATTATTATTTCTTTCCCTGGGAGATTTGGGTAAAATGGAAATAAAAATATGTGGGCTAAACTAGCATAAGAGGTTGGATGGAAAATGTCAAGGAGAGGTTGCAATCAAATATACCCTGCTTTATTTCACAGCTGAATTGACTGAATTGGAAGAATTCTTCACTTCTTATCTAATATTGATCAAGTGATACTTGGCTACTAATGGATGCAGGGATGAAATCCAGCAGGTTCTGACAGGTTTTGAAGAACCGGTAGCGGAAATTCTGAGCACTTTGGAGAACCAGCAAATACCACCTCTGGCTGGTCCCAGAGTGGGGTAGGAATGGAGATTTTGTAATATCCTTCCCCCAGGAGTGGGGAGGGAATGAGGATTTTGCAGTATCCTTCCCCTGCCATACTCACCAAGCCATGCCCACAGAACCGGTAGTAAAAAAAATTGGATTTCACCACTGAATGGATGACTGTAAAATGTGGAATGCTTGAATATGTACACTCATTTTTACACGGGGTCACCGCAGGGAAAAGTATGGGTTTGCACTATATACGCATTCCGTGGGATATTAGAAATTGTGAGACTGTCAAAAGTTATATGGCAAAGTTAGTTTTGAGTGCGGGGGAAATCAGGAGATTCATGGCAAGTTCAAATGAGTATAAAGATTTATTGCAAGCTTAACCTCTCTATGAGAATCTGGCCAACTGGCCATTAAGAGAATGAGCGGGAGATAAGAGAGGCATTCAAGGTGGGGTGGATTTCGATCTCTTGCGTGTACGCAGGGACTCATGATTGATGGCATGTTTGACCCCTCCCTCCGGCTCAGTCTGGTTCATCTCCTACAGTTAGCAGAAATCATGGGAATTGTTACCTAGGCCAGAATCATGGATAATTGAAGTTCTTGACAATCATATGATCACCTACGAAGTAGAGGCTGAGATGCTGCAGCTGATGGTGGCCTATCTTTGGGTCTGCTTATTCTCACACGCTTGTGCGCCAGCAAAACTGCCCCTCTCCATTTTTCTCAGCAACCTCTTCAGAAAATCACTGCTTCTCTTATCACTATGAGCTGCTAATTTCTCCATTGGCTTACATTGGTTTAAAGGTATGTGCATTTATTCATACAGCAGCTCTTTCTCTGGCAGATTCTGTGATAGCAATTGCACATAGACTTATATGTTTATAAATTTATGGAAGGAAGGAAGGAAGGAAGGAAGGAAGGAAGGAAGGAAGGAAGGAAGGAAGGAAGGAAGGAAGGAAGGAAGGAGTAGCAATAGCAGACTTATATACCGCTTTTATAGTGCTTTATAGCCCACTGTAGGTGGTTTACAGAGTCAGCATATCACGCCCAATAAGACTGAGTCAACCTTGAGTGGGTCAGGATCGAACTTCTGGCAATTGGGAGAATCAGACTGCAATCTTGTATTACAGCTACTGTGACACCATGGTGATGCCAGGCCTAATCTTGAATAAGAAGCAAAGCTTGTTTTTTTTTTCCAGGAAAACAAAGAAAGAAAGAAAGTCCAGTTGCCTTTTGAAAAAACACCTTTAGGACACGTTGGGCTAAAGTCTTCATAGAACAACTGTACAACATTATAGGTAAAGGTAAAGGTTCTCCTCGAACATACGTGCTAGTCGTTCCCGACTCTAGGGGGTGGTGCTCATCTCCGTTTCAAAGCCGAAGAGCCAGCGCTGTCCGAAGACGTCTCCGTGGTCATGTGGCTCACATGACTCAATTCCAAAGGCGCACAGAACGCTGTTCCCTTCCCACCAAAGGTGGTCCCTATTTTTCTACTTGCATTTTTTTACGTGCTTTCGATCTGCTAGGTTGGCAGAAGCTGAGACAAGTCATGGGAGCTCACCCCGTTCCACGGCTCTAGGGATTCGAACCGCTGAACTGCCAACCTTTCAACAGCACAACATTATAGGGACTTCCAAATCCTGTTAGACAATGGTTGGGTAAATTTTTTCTACCCACAGGGTTGAACCACTGGCCTTCTCTTCATATGGCAACCAATGAGAGTAGTGACTGAGAGAGGATCCAATCTGGGTGGATCACCAGACACATTCTGGTGTGAGAGACGTTCCGTGAGGAAGGGGTTCCAGCAAGGAAGATCAAAGTCCAGCTGCCCTCCCAAAAAAAGCTACCTTTGGGACATTTTGATAGAAACAAAGAGGCTGAGAAGACAAACACTACTGATCTCGGAAAGAACATCCTGGAGACTTGCCTTCCTTGCTTTTCTTCTTTTTACAGATAATGAAAGTTTCACAACTTGACAGCACTACTGTCCGTAATCAATCACCCAAGCTTGCTCAACGGGTCAAGGAGTAGCGCTGAAGCTACCTCAAGGCAAAGCATTAAATCAACCTCTCTTTTGTCACAGGGAAACGTCGGCTGACGAATGACACCCCATACTTGAAAAATGAGAGAGAGAGAGAGAGAGAGAACAAGAGCAAAGCCCCAAAAACGATACTCTGACAAGATGAAATAATTAATCATTCCATAATTCAGAAGGTTCCCTTTCTTGTCCGGGAGCTTCCTACCGGTTTTGGAATGCCTTGCTAACAAAATACTAAGCACAGATGGACGTAGAGGATACCACGCTGTTAGGGATGAGGGACGGAAAGTTGGAAATCACAGCATTTAATGAGGTGTCATCGGCATAATTGTGTTGATGTGGGCGGGTGGGGCTGTCTGTCTCGCAAGTAATGAGGACTCTGGGGCACCGTTTAATATTTATTCTATTACTGTACGATACAATTAAATTTTCCACATACACCCCCCGTTGGTCTTGGAGGCCAAAGGTTTGGATGGGTAGCTTGAAATTCAGTGTGGAGACATTATTTGACCCTGAGGATGCTAAGAAGGTTGTAACAGTGAAACATAGTCCTAAGTCACTTTTTCCAGTCGGTCACTAAATGAACTGTTGTAAGTTGAGGACTGCCTATATTGGCATGTGGTCAAAGGTTATTTTCTGATGACTTCCTATGACCAGCTTAAACCAGTTTTGCAGGTAAAATGACTCCCTTACTTACTTATTTATTTACTTACTCCCTTACTTACTTACTTACTCCCTTACTTCAATAAATCTCTCTTTCGCTAGTTCTCTCTCTCTCACACACACACACACCTCTCTCTCTGTCTCTGCTTTTGAGTGTGTGTGCACGTGTGTGTGTGTGTGTGTGTGTGTGAAAGAGAGAATTGTTAATGAATGTGAATTTCCATATGCATAGGTTCATTTTTCAGAAATAATATTCAAAATGAAAAGCAACCCAAGGGGAAAAAAGATTATGTCATTTAAACATAGAACGACTAACCAGAATTAATTGCCTGGAAAATAAGATAGCAGATTTATAAAATTTACAGATGTCCTCTCTGCAATCACATACACAAATCACCAACAGCTTCAAAAAAATTACCCAGTACAAGTAAACATGTTCGCCTGCCTGGAGTTCCCCTCCCTTCCTTCCATCTGAAAAGAGCCCAAAGGAAGAAAAAGAAGGCGGGATGAAGAGAGGAAGAGAAACTGCTCTTGAAAGGAAGGAAGGAAAGGAAAGGAAGGGAAGGGAAGGGAACGGAAGGAAAGGAAGGGAAGGGAAGGGAAGGGGAAGGGAAGGGAAGGGAAGGGAGGAATAGAGAAAGAGAAAACAAATTGAAAGGAGATAAAAGAGATGGAAAGAATGTATTTACACAATTTTGGCTATTCGATACGCTGCATTAGTTTGCAAATATGCTAGTGTGTGTGTGTGTTTGTGTTTGTGTGTGGGTGTATGTGTGTGTGTAAACAGCTGCATGCAAATAGTTACATGTGCCACCTCCTCCCCCCCCGCCCCCAGAAGAGAAAATGTGCCAGCTAGCGCTGCCTATTCCACTCCACCTTTAGATGATGCTGATCTGGCCACTCCAGAGGTGGTCCATCGTTTTCACAAGAAGTATATAATTTGCAACTGGAAGTGTGAATTCGAGATGAATTCTGTGGGACCACCCACGGAGCCTCAGATCAACCCGGCCAGGAGGAGCAACCGAGCATATTGTAAGCTCTCCTGAAATGTTCTGTCTCTGTTTTGCTCATTTATGGTTTTGGTCCCACTTTCCTGTAAAGAAATCTAAAACTGTTAAAACGGAATAAATAGTCTCCACCCCACGAAAACTAGAGAATAAAATGTTGTGTTTGGCGAGGTGGGACAGCAGTTAAAAGTTCTCTTTGTCCTTCTTTTCTCCAGCCTGGTTTTGTTGTGGTTGTTGTTGATTGCTCCTTTTCAATCTTGGGGGCAAGAGGCTGACTCTGTAAACCGCTTAGAGGGGGCTGTAAACCACTGTAAAGCGGTATATAAATCTAAGTGCTAGTGTATTGCTAATAGAGGGCCATAGTGGCGCAGTGGTTAGAATGCAGTATTGCAGGCCAACTCAGCCCACTGCCAACAGCTCGATCCTGACGGACTCAAAGTTGACTCGTCCTTCCGTCCTTCCGAGGTGGGTAAAACGAGGACCCAGCAAGAGGCTGATTCTATAAACCGCTTAGAGAGGGTTGCAAAGAACTGGGAAACAGTATACAAGTCTAAGAGCTATCACTGTTGCCATTTTCTGCACTTTGCGTAAAGCTGCACACTGAAAAGTTGTATAGTGTTGCACTCTGAAATCTGTGGCGTGTGGTCCCTGGGATATCACCCAAAGATTGAATATGGCCTTCAGTCCTCAAAATGCTAAACATCCTTCATCTACAGTTTCTTCCGAGCAGTGATCCATATGGACTAGCACTTTAGCTAATCCTTGATTAAATAGAGTATGCACATGTAGTCCTTGACTTACAACAGTTCAGTTAGTGACCGTTTGAAGTTACAACGGCACTGTAAAAAGTGTCTTAGGACCATGTTTCCCCCATCAAAATTCATCAGCTTGGCGGTTGATGCTTGCAGTGTCCTGGGGTCTTGTGTGATCCATTTTTGTGACCAGCAAAGACAAATGGGAAACAAGATTCACTTAACAACTGTGTGACTGATTTAACGATGGCGTTGATTCCCTTAACCCAGGGGTCTGCAACCTTAAACACTCAAAAGAGCCATTTGGATCTGTTCCCCACAGAAAAGTACTCATAGTTAATTGGGAGGTGTGTGAGTACCAAAAATGATGAGTACCAAACAATTTTTTTCCTCCTAAGGAATAACGTGGTGAATCACAAGGCAGCTGACACCGGCAGGTTCCTACTTGTGCATTGAGTACCAAATTCAATGAGTTTCAAAGCAGTTGAGTACCAAGGTACTATCTGTGTGATAGGCCCACGAAGAAGACTCTCGATAAATAAGAATAATAGAAACAGCAGCAGAACAGAAATGTAAGGAAATAAGATACGAGCAACAACGCTGAATTGTCTGTTCTATTTTCGCCTGCCCTATTTGATTGCTTATTTAGCTACTGCTGCCATACCCCAGGATGATTCATTCCAGGGAAATGAAAAACACACACACTGAGTAGCCAGTCCTGAGCCAAATCCCAGGAGATCCCCTTGAAATTAATGAGCTTCTTTAAACAGTATAACTAAAAAGAGAAAGAATGTGTGTGTGTGTGTATGTATTTCTCTTTAGCCAGGTTCTTCCTACGTAAACCAAGATTTTTATGCAGCCCTAGTTCAGTGAAATCACAACCCACTAGTTTCTAGGCTTTTTTTCAGGCAGCCAGCAAGCTCTCTGCTGCCCATTGGGAGACTAAAGAGGCTAAGATAGATCTATTTCAGACTTATTAGTCCTCATCAGTTAGCCACACCCTCATCCCATGTATCCTCCCTGTAAAGGTACAGTATTTCTTTTCTTTTCTTTTCATAGGCTTTATGCGTATTTCTCTTTAGCCAGGTTCTTCCTACGTAAACCAAGATTTTTATGCAGCCCTAATTCAGTGAAATCACAATCCACTAGTTTCTAGGCTTTTTTTCCAATGGGCAGCAGAGAGTTTGCTGGCTGCCTGAAAAAAACGCCTAGAAACTAGTGGATTGTGATTGCAGAAGTTGCAGGAAAAAAATGCTTTTAGAAGCCTCTAATGATCAGGCAACTCAGCTGGGATCGCCAGAGGTTTTTAAAGGCTTTTTTTTCCTCTACAACCTCTTTGGCTGATGCTAAGGGCCTGGTGGCTCAGCAGACTAAAGCACTGTGATTAACATCAGCTGTCTGCAATTATTGTAAATTCGAATTTCCCCAAGGTTGACTCAGCCTTCCATCCTTTCTAAGGTAGGTCAATTGAGGACCCAGATTGTGGGGGCAATAAACTGACTTTGTATAAATATACAAAAGTATGAAGGCTATTGCTTCACGCATTGTAAGCCACCCTGAGTCTCCGGAAAAGGGCGGCATATAAATCTAATTTTTTTAAAAAATGGCATCAATGCAGGGGTGAAATCCAAATTCGTTCCCTACCGGTTCTGTGGGCGTGGCAGGGAAAGGAGACTGCAAAATCTCCATTCCCACCCCACTCCTGGGGGAAGGCTATTGCAAAATCTCCATTCCTTCCCCACTCTGGGGCCAGCCAGAAGTGGTATTTGCTGGTTCTCCGAACTACTCAAAATTTCTGCTACCAGTTCTCCAGAACCTGTTAGAACCTGCTGGATTTCACCCCTGCATCAATGCCGTGGATTTTATATTTCTCTCGGAGCAGAAATCCTGGGAAACACCGGGCTGAGATTTCCGCTCTTTTCCTCAAGGTGCTATAAAACCGAAATGAACCCACTTCCAGCCGAGGCCCCTCTAAAAGCCTATAAAACTTAATACAGAATCGTACAGTTCTTAAAACGATCTGCCAGCAGATCTGTGCCATAATCTCTAGGTTGCTGTTTTCTATTAAATTTTATGCAGTGTTTCTGCCGGGTTGAGAGAAGGACACGTAGGGGAGAGGGGATTCTTGCTTATACGTGGGAAAATTGCAGATTTTCTTTTTAAAAACAAAAACAAAATTAGGAAGATAAAGAGAGAAATCCACCATAAGAAGGGTTTTTTTTTTAAAAAAAATAGTGCATGGTGAATTAGCAATTATTCCTCCCCCCTCTTTTACAAATTACCTTTAATGGCAAAAGCATGAAAAGGAAATGCCTAAGACCAGAAATACACAATTCTTATATAAACAAGGAGGAATTACTAGTTTATCTAGGATTATGCTGCATAATTACACCTGTGGAGAAGAATTTCCTTTCTTAGAGGAGTTGAATCTCCAATTTATCTGCTGCCTCCTCTGGAGAAGAAATCCTCACCTATCTAGGATCCCATAATAAACTAGAGTGTGGTCACAATATCTAGGGGGCTGCCCCAAAGAAGGGGGGGGGTTCAAGCTATTCTCCAAAGCCCCTGAAGGCAGGACAAGAAGCAATGGATGGACGCCAATCCAGGAGAGAAGCAACCTGAAATTAAGGAGAATTGTTAATTCAGTTACTCAGTGAGGTCAGTTAATCAGTGGAATGGAAATTAATTCCAGAAGTTGTGGGTGCTTCAACACTGGAGGTTTTTAAGAAGAGACTGGACAGCCACTTGTCCAAAATGGTATAGGGCAGGGCTGTCAAACTCCTGGCCTTCAACACAACCTATAAAGACTGAATTACAGCATGACATCATGAATCAAAGCAATGACCCTCCCTTGCAGGGATGAAATCCAGCAGGTTCTGACAGGTTCTGGAGAACCTGTAGCAGAAATTTTGAGTAGTTCAGAGAATCGGCAAATACCACTTCTGGCTGGCCCCAGAGTGGGGTGGGAATGGAGATTTTGCGGTATCCTTCCCTTACCACACCCACCAAGCCACGCCCACCAAGCCACACCATGCCCACCAAGCCACGCCCACAGAACCGGTAGTAAAAAAAAATTTGGACTTCCCCACTGCTCCCTTGCCTTGGGTGGAAGGCATGAAGACCAAAGCTAAGCACCAAGGGCTCTTCACAAAATGGGGTTGGGGGTTTCTAGCAGCAGAGTCTTTGTCGGGGTGTGTGTGTGTGTGTGTGTGTGTGTGTTTTTGTGAGTTTGTGTGTGTGTGAGCTGCTGGACTAATCCACTTATCCGAGCACTTTCTTCTTTTCTAAAGCAGTAATTATGGTTCAGGGCATTTTTCTTACTCCTGTTATCGCTGGCAGCAGGACAGACCGGAGTATGCCCGGCAAAAGGTTGTTTTGTGGAAATTGTGAAGCACTTTGTGAACTTTCTGACACCCCAGCAAGTGTGTTATCTTGAAAGCCCTGGATGGTTTAAAGCTGGCTTATCTGAGACTCAGGCACTCCTGCTACCTCTTTGCAAAATGTCTTACATCAGCAAGAGAGCCTTTTTTTAAAAAAATACAAAAAACCCCCCACCAAAACCTCCCACTTTATTTTCCCAAGGTGTAAGGATCAAAAATGTCACCTTGTGCCTGTGTCTTCACTGTTTCAACCGTCCCAATTTAAATCGTGAATTGTATTGCTTTTAATTGCGGTGTTTATGTTTTGCATTTAAAAAAAAAAGAAAGATCGTAAACTGTCCTGGGGAGTTTATATAAGCAAATCACAAACCCTTCCGAAATAAATGAGACTTGTATTATATTTATATCAGATTTAGGGTTTAAATGTAACCTTAGAGAGAAAAATAGTTTTGATGGGTTTGTTTTCTTTTATTCTGGTCCGTGGGGATGAAAAGTGTTTGCAGAAGTGTTTTGACTCCAGTTTACAACTGATTTCCAGTCTACTTCTGCGAAACTACCCAACATCGTTGTGTTAACTTTGCACAAATGAAGGTTGGCTCCAAATTCTGCATTCCCCACGGAAGCGATTGAACCAGATCATGAGTTCATAAGCTTCCAGCCTCATATGGCTTCCAAGGCTGACAGGCGTCCTGCAGGAAAAACCACCTCCTGAAAAATAAAAGGAGCCTTTCGATGTTTGGACTGACCACAAGAATCTCGAGGCATGAAGACCCTGAGGGTTCTTCCTTTAGGAAGCTAAATCCTTTAGGAACCAAGTCTTCCTTTAGGATTTTGTACGGCGCAAATATCTGGGCATTCAATTCCGAGTTGATTCCTCTAGGTTTCCATGTCAAATCAAACCGTTCTATCAAGCCAATTGACTATTTTCCAAATGACTTGTCTTGAACCACTGAACCAGATCAAACGGACAGTCCAGACTGAATTAGTGATTAGATCTGGATCCACACGCCTTGCTAATTAACAAGACGAACCTGAAGGATTGTCCTGATGCAAGAAAGCCTTTTGAAACACAAGGGCATACGAAGGGGACAATATTGCTCTCTCCCCCATTTTTGAACTTAATAATCCGGCAAGAACTAATGTTTTGAAGCCTTAAGTAGGTACATAGGTACCACTTCGGTAGGAAGGTAACAGGGTTACCTATCTAACAAAATGAAATTCGAAGTAGAGACAAGTAAAGTCTTACACTTGGGTAAGAAGAACTGAAAGTACACATACAGACTGGGTGGAACCAGGCTTAATAGCAGTAACTGTGAGACGGATCTTGGAGTCTTAGTAGACAACCAATTAAATATGAGCTAGGTGTGTGCAACAGCAGCCAAAAAAAAAGCCAATGCAATCCTAAATTGCATTAACAGAGGGATACAATCAAGATTTTAAGTGAGGAACTAATACCACTCTATAAAGCCCTAGTAAGACCACACCTAGAGTCCTGCATCCAGTTTTGGTCACCACACTATAAAAAAGATGTGGAGACTCTAGAAAGAGTGCAGAGAAGAGCAACCAAGAGGATTAGGGGACTGGAGATTAAAACATACGAAGAACAGTTGCAGGAACTGGGCATGGCTAGTCTAGAGAAGAGAAGGACCAGGGGAAATAGGATAGCAGCCTTCCAATACTTGAGAAACTGCTACAGAGAGGAGCGGATCAAGCCCCTGAAGGCCAGACAAGAAATAATGGATGGAAACTGAACAAGGAGAGATTCAACCTAGAAATGAGGAGGAACTTTCTGACAGTGAGAACAATCAACCCATGGAACAGAAGTTGCCTTCAGAAGTTGTGGGAGCTTCATCCCTGGAAGCTTTCAAGAAAAGACTGGACTGCCATTGGTCAGAAATAGTGTAGGGTCTCCTGCTTGGGGGGGGGGGGCTGGAGTAGATGATCTACAAGGGGTCCCTTCCAACTTTGTTAATCTGTAAAGGGCATGGCTAGTCATGTTGGCCACATGACCACAAAAATTGTCTTCAGACAAAACCAGCTCCCTCAGCCAAGTCATGGAGATGAGCACCATGCCCTAAATTTGGACACAACTGGACAGGGGTTTATCTTTATCTTTCCTTTGATATTATGAGAAACTGAGATTCTGGATATCCCAGAAATCCCTATTCAGAGTTACAATACATAGAGTAAGCAGTTTCCAAGTTAATGTCAATCTTTTTCGTAAAAAAATAAATAAATACAAGATTAGTTTTGACATTGATGTAGGCCAGTGATGGCTAAGCTTTTTGCTGTCGCGTGCCAAAATCCGGGGGGAGCACGGAGAGGTCACCCATGTGTGTTGCCACACCCATAATTCAATGCGCCCCGCCCCTGCGCATATAAGTGTGCGCACCCTCCCACTTTTGGCACATGATGGCACAGTGGGCCTGATAGGCCTGTTTTTCACCCTCCCCAGGCTCCAGAGGCTTTCTAGGAGCCTAGGGAGGGCGAAAATGGCCTTCCCTATCCCCATGGAGGCCCTCTGGAGGCCGGAAACAGCTCATTTCCCAACTTCCGGTGAGACCGAAAGGCCCAAAAATCAGCTGGCTGGTGCACACATGCGTGCTGGAGCTGAGCCCCAGCAATGCTTGCGTGCCCGCTGATATGGCTCCGTGTGCCAGCTGTGGCACCCATGCCATAGGTTCGCCATCACGGATGTAGGCTGTCGTCACTTAATCTGCCATTCTTCTAAAGAAGGAATTACGGGCCATTTCCAAGAAAAAGTATCCCAGCAGATGTTACTGTATATTTTGTAGGAAATATGAAGCTCGGTTATTCTGGATCGAAAAACAGCTGGGAGGAAATAAAAGTTGATACGCAAAACTCGCTTCGTTTTGTAGTTAGCAATCTGGTGTTGAGCATAGCTCAAGCATTGGATATGATCAACAGAGGCCAACAGGACCTCTGAACATTAGACTGTCAAAAGACTCTAAAGTCCTTTGCAAAGCAGCCTTCAGAATCTCTGGAGCTTTAACAGATTAACAGAGTCGGAAGGGACCTTGTAGTTAGTTAGTTAGTTAATTTAGTTAGTTAGTTAGTTAGTTGTAGGTCATCTAGTCCAACCCCCTGCCCAAGCAGGAGATGGCAAATGGCAGCCCAATCTCTTCTTAAAAGCTTCCAGTGATGATCCATCGTCAGTCTTAACCAACACCAGAGCTCTATTCAAGTGGTCCTGGACTTACAACAGTTCATTTAGTGACGGCACTGAAAAAAGGGACTTCTGACTGTTCTTCACACTTATGACCCTTGCAGCATCCACAGGGTTACATGATCAAAATTCAGACACTTGGCAACTGACTCATATTTATGACGGATGAGATGCAAGCAACCAAAAAATGGGTTTGCAAGACAGAAATTAGAAAACCTGGATTGTGTAAAATAGCATCAATCCACAGGAAGACCTCGATTTATGGCTATAATTGAGCCTGGAATTATTGGCTGGTTGTTAAGTGGCTCATTATGTGACTGTGGACAACTTTATCTTTTTTTTTTTTTTTGCGGTGTTTGTTAAGTGAACTCTGTGGCTGAGCGTTTACTGGCTGGATGCCCTTCCTGATGCCTATGCAGAGTTCACAGCAGATATTTTCTCTTTCCACCCTGATAGAGAAAAATATCTGTCACTGCCTAGGATTGAACTCTCAACCGTCTGAGTTGGGAGGCAAGTGTCTTCACTAGGCTACCACACCACTCTAGGCTGGAGACAGATCGTTGTGGTGAAAATTTACACAGTCCGTAAAACTTGACAATAACTGGATGGCAGTCAATCCATCAATCAACCAACTGATCTATATAGTTGGATTAACTTTTTTTTCTCACATTAAAAAGAAAGCTAGATTCTAGATGAATACTTCTTCTGCTACTGGTTTATTCAATTTTGATGCTGCCATGATACTATAAAGCAAAAATAAATAAATAAATGAAAATGTAGAAAGTCAAGACTTGAGAGACCTAGATCAGTGTTTTTCAAGCTTGGAAGCTTGAAGATGGGAGGACTTCAACTCCCAGGGAGTTGAAGTCCACCCATCTTCAAGCTACCAAGGTTGAGAAACACTGACCTAGATCATACATGATGAACGAAAACAGAACCGACTCCTCCTTCCAAAATCTGAGCCCCACACATCTTGGAGAAAATGCCTTCAGCTTTAATTATGATACAGCTCTGAAACCCCAGATTTGATAAAGTGTGCAATTAAGGGAGATTATTCCTTACCAACAAAGTGGGGCCTCTAATTAAACTCTGGTGCACATCTGGTTGTAAGTCGGCATGACAGGCTGAGACCTCAGTCAAGTTGTGTGTTGCAATTGCAGGAAGGGAAGTGATACGTGGAGTGTCTGAGGTTTGTTGTGTGTGGTGCCTGCTGCTTGATTATCGCAGGAAATGTGGCCTTTAATACAATTATTAGCAGCGAAGCTGTTAGACGCAGGAGCAATGAACACAGAGCAACCCACGGCAAACTATTAGCTACAACCCAGAGATGGATCTGTAGGAAGTTAGCACCCGCCCTTCTCCTTGGAAAATGAGATATTTTAGGAAATATTAAAAGGGCAGAATATTTCCCCTAAAATGGAGGCGGAAACTCAGCTCTCTCCCCCCAACTTTGTCAATGGGCCATTAAGGCCTGGGCCAGTCTATTCTACAAAACAAAGATAAGAGCCTTGGTGGTGCAGCAGATTAAAGTGGTGTTAAGTAACACCAGCCGCCTGCAATTTACTGCAAGTTCGAATCTCCCCAGGCTCAAGGTTGACTCAGCCTTCCATCCTTCCGAGGTAGGTAAAATGAGGACCCAGATTGTGGGGGCAATAAGCTGGCTTTGTATAAAAAAGAACACCGCTTGGGGGGGGGGGTATATACAAAAGGATGAAGGCTATTGCTTAACACATTGTAAGCCGCCCTGAGTTTCTGGAGAAGGGTGTCATATAAATTGAACCAATAATATAAATCAAATCAATAATACGTCCTTCAAGCAGAGCCATAATAGGAATTGCCCAAAGCCCCTTCATTACATCATCACCCAGCAAGGCTCAACCAAGCCTGGGACTCAGACAACCTACAAAATTACCCCTGCATGGCCCCATGGGATTCTGACCATCAATCAGAATACAAGCTCAAATTCAAAAGCTCAGAGAGGGCATAAAACCCAAGCACTCTCAGCATCTCTCCCCATTTTTGCCCAGGACCTCAAACCACGTGGTCATGTCCACCATTAAAAACCATCTTTCCAAGCAGTCTCCATGCTTCCAGTGTCTTTCTCCCCACTTGGAACTGAACCCGGATGGCCATCTCTTCCAACAGATCCTTACTGAATTCAGAAGAATAAGAAGGCAAATCAGTACGCTAAAAACAGCCAGAATGGTAGAGGGTCTCCTACTTTTGCAGAGGGTTGGATTAGAAGATCTCCAGAGTCCCTTCCAAATTCTCTTAATTACACCAGGACCTTTTCCTTCCCCACTTCTGAGGCCTTTTCAGATCAAACCACATATTTCATGGGCCTTTTTTATTAAGTGAAAAAACGAATTAGGTAGTATTAAACCTAGAACTAAGGAGAAAATTCCTGACAGCCAGAACAAGTAATCAGTGGAACACAGAAGTTGCGAATGCTCCAACACTGGAAGTTTTTACCAAGAGATTGGACAACCATTTGTCTGAAGGGGTGGAGGGTTTCCTGCCTAAGCAGGGGGCTGGACTAGAAGACCTCCAAGGTCCCTTCCGACTCTGTTATTCTATTATTCCGTGAATTACCACAGCATCTTTTCTTCCTCCACTTCTGAGATCTTTTTGGATCACACTTAAAATTTCATGGGCTTTTTTTATTAAGTGGAAAAAACAAACAAAGTAAAATTCACATTAAAAATGGTAAAAAAAAAAAGCCACAAGACACAAGACACAAGACACACCCCTTCCAAAATGGGTGATATTACCATGCAGTTATACAGACGACTGTTTATACGTAGTTTTATATCGTTATCAAGAGAAGAAATTGCATTTCTTTTTGGGATGCCTCTGAATCTGCTCAGTGCATCCGTCTGGGTTGTTTGGATGAAACAAACAGCCCAGACTCCTTTCTCCTTTCTCCTCATCTCAAGCACCAAGAAATAAATGTGCTGCTGAGAACATTTCTCCATTTTTCAAGAAATACCTTCGTTTAAGGTTGGAAGCCTGCCATCGGCTTAAAATGCAGCTGTACGAAAACGAACGAAGTGACACATAAATTATAATTAGCTTTCAAAAAAGCCTGCCTTTTAAATTTTGTTTTATCATCCACGGGTTTTTGCAATCTTTTTCCTTAATCCCCAGTGCTTTGCCATTAGCAAACACATCTGGCGAGAACCGTTCCTGTGATTTCGGCTCCTTTGCTCTGAGCGCCCATCCAAAGGCGGCAGCTGAATTGTCACGGAAGCACCTGGCTTAGAAGCAGACCTGTGGTGGGGAGGGCTTGGCTGTAAAGGCGTGCTTAGGAAAGAGATGGGGGGGAGAGAGAGATAGCAAGAGAGAGAGAAAGAGACAGAGAGAGAGAGAGACACACACACAGAGGCAGACAGAGAGAGAGAGAGACAGACAGACAGACAGAGAGACAGACAGAGAGGCACACACAGAGAAAGACAGAGAGAGAGACAGAGAGAAAGACAGAGACAGAGAGAGAGAGAGAGACAGAGAGAAACAGACACACACAGAGAGAGAGAGAGACAGAAAGAGACAGACAGACAGACACACAGAGACACACAAAGAGAGAGAGAGAGAGAGAAACAGAGAGAGACAGAAAGAGAGAGACAGAGAAATAGACAGAGACAGAGACAGAGAGAGAAACAGAGACACACAGAGAGACAGACAGACAGAGAGAAACAGAGACATACAGAGAGAGAGACAGAAAGAGAGAGACAGAAAAACAGAGAGAGACAGAGAGACAGAGAGAGAGAGAGACAAAGAGATACAGAGAAACAGAGAAACAGACAGATGACAGAGACAGAGAGAAGGGGGAGGGAGGGAGGGAGGGAGGGAGGGAGGGAGGGAGAGAGAGAGAGAGAGAGAGAGAGAGAGAGAGAGAGAGAGAGAAGGTGGTGGGTTTTTTTTAACACTTTCCAACCTATCAGACTATAGAAATGAATGCAACTAAATCTTTTGGAGAAGCCAGCAAAAGAATGCACAAATTCAGAAATGAATTGGATCTGAAGGATCCCTGCTGCTCTCTGAGCTTGATTGCATTCTTGCAGATGTTCCATCACCCAACTAGGTAACATCATCAGTGCTAAAAGGAAGGGGGTGGCTCCCATTTTATCTACTAGGGGCTTGCCAAAATGTCTGAAAGGAAACAACCCAGCTCAGAGAGCACCAGAGATGTCACAGTCCTCTTCCTCCTCCATGCCACAAACCCAACTCCCTTCAAACACTGATGATGTTACTCAGTTGGGTAATAAAATGTCGTCAAGAAAACAAGCAACTTCAGAAACCAGCAAGGACCCACCCAGATCTCCTCCTCCTCCTCCTCTACTCCACAAATCCCTCCCCGTTCTAGC
>JAWJVD010000117.1:0-40000 GCA_038048745.1 Coluber constrictor foxii | reverse complement strand
ATATCTACTGTACATCAATCTGTCTGTCTGTCTGTCTGTCCATCCGTCCATCCATCTATATCTACCTATCTATCTATCTATCTATCTATCTATCTATCTATCTATCTATCCATCCATCCATCCATCCATCCATCCATCCATCTCTCTCTATCCATCCATCCATCCATCCACCCATCTATATCTGTCTATCTCTCTGTCTCTCTCTCTCTCATATCTCTATACCTATCTATATCTTCTGTACATCTATCTATCTGTCTGTCCATCTGTCCATCCATCCATCCGTCCATCCATATCTATCTATCTGTCTGTCTGTCTGTCTGTCCGTCCGTCCGTCCATCCATCCATCCATCCATCCATCCATCCATCCCT
Organism: Coluber constrictor foxii; assembly: GCA_038048745.1. Lineage (NCBI taxonomy): Eukaryota > Metazoa > Chordata > Lepidosauria > Squamata > Colubridae > Coluber > Coluber constrictor. The sequence goes on along the minus strand of JAWJVD010000117.1, from coordinate 39,631 downwards.
ATCTATCTATCTATCTATCTATCTATCTATCTATCTATCTATCTATCTATCTATCTATCTCTATCTATCTATCTATCTATCTATCTATCTATCTATCTATCTAGCCATCCATCCATCCATCCACATCTATCTATCTATCTATCTATCTATCTATCTATCTATCTATCTATCTATCTATCTATCTATCTATCTATCTATCTTGCAGCTTAAACATCCATCATATATAAAAGGTAGTCCTCAATTTACAACAGTTCAAAAAGTGACTTATAACTGTTTTCCACACTTATGACCATTACAGCATCCCCATGGTCACATGATCAAAATTCAGATGCTTGGCAACTGATTCCTATTTTATGATGGTCACAGAGTCCCGGGGTCAAGTGATTTCCCCTTTTTCAACGTTCTGACCAACGAAGTTAATGGGGGAACCCAGATTCAACTAACAACCATGCAAATAAATTGAACAAATGCAGGGATTCCCTTAACAGCTGGGGAAAAGCTCCCTTCACAATGGTTTCACTTACTTTGGCCGTAAGTTGAAGACCAGGCATTCTCTGCAATCATTGCAAACCCTAAAATGCTAAAGAAACGCCACCGTACTGTATCTAAACCTCTGATCTCTTGCAAGGTGCTGAGTAAGGATATGTCTACACCTCTGTACTGAATTGCGAGAAATAATCTCATGCAGGAAGAGCAATTTGTATGCCTGACAAGATTCTTGGATGCAATTGTGTGTTGCTTGTCTTGACTCTCATCAAATATCTGCCCCAGTTGTCCCGAGTTCAGAATTCGTTCTATACAAACCTTCACTAAAGCAGATTATTAGTCATGCTTGAGTAGAGGGAGATGATGGCTGCTGAATCCCACCAGCCCTGCTTAAGACAGGAGTTTTATTTATGAGGCTTACAAACTGCCCCAATTATACCTGAGTCCAAATAGACACATCTTTGACAGGCGGCTGTCAACACATCAAAGGAAGGAAGGCCACCACGGGTGGTTGATGCTACTGTCAGTTGGATCTCCTTGTTTGAAGTTTGTCATCCTGACGCTGAGCTGCAATCTTCTTTCTTGTCAATTAATTATATTGTAATATTAGTCTCTGCTTTGGACCACGGAGAACATGGATGGGTGTTCTTAGGAAGAACTTCTACCTTGAACTCCTTCCAAAGAAGGAGGTGCAGATGACAGAAGACAGGTCACCTCCTCAAGGACGTGAAAAGTCCGATCATGTTTCTCCTCAGGTGTATCTTCTCAAAGCCTAAACATTGCTAAAATTGTCTTCCAGTCCTCAGTTCTTACTCTTCAACTTTCTCAGATATTTGAATTTTGGGTTGTGCCCGGAAGGAGACATATGATTTTAGATGAGTCTAATCAAAGCAAGTAGCATTGTGATTTGGAAGTTCTGCTGCTGTGGATGTGGCCTCTAAAGGCATTCACCATTTCATACTGCTGTTGGGTTTGTCCCCCTCAACCACTAATCCAAGTCTAACCCTTTGCTCAAGCAGGAGAGCCTCTACCATCCCAGATAAATGGTTGTCCAATCTCTGTGTTTGAGTGCCCACCACTTCTGAAGGCAAGCCATTGACATGACAGGACAGGATAGGAGAGGGGAGGAGAAGACAGGCCAGGACAGGACAGAAAAAGCAATCAGCAAAGCTGACTGGGGAATTCTGGGAGTTGAAGTCTATACATCTTAAAGGTGGGCATGGTTGAAAAACATGCAACTATAAGTTTGGTGACCCTTTAAAGTTACAGCTTAATTTACGACTATTCCAGCATCCCTAAGGACACGCGATCAAAATCTGGGTTCTTGTCAACTGGCGTGTATTTATGACAGTTGCAGCATCCTACCGGTAGGATCACATGATCACTTTTTGGGATCTCCCCAGCCGGTTTCCGACATGCAAAGTCGCTTGAGAAAACCGAGTTTGCTTAATGACCACTTGATTCACTCAATGACCTTAGCGATTTGCTGAAAAATTGTGTGCAAAATTGGTCGTAAAAATTGGACATGATGACTTAACAACCGCCTCGCTGAGGTCATAAGTTGAAAACTCTAGATGTTTGCTTGCTGCCTCTAAAGTCCATTTTTTTCAGCTGATCCTTATAGATGGTAGGGAAAACCATTGGCACATGCTCTTTAACCACCACAACAAAAAACAACAAAAATCGAAGAAAAATCTATGCTACCCAACAGTTCCTTTGATCCCAGCCTCACCTGAGGAAGATCATCCCCTTCCACTCACATTTCTAAGAATTTGGGGTGTGTCAGGAAACTCCTGAGCATTCTATATATATATATATATATATATATATATATATATATATATATATATATATATATATATATATATATATATATATATATATATATATATAAACTCCTGAGCATTCTATATATATATATATATATATATATATATATATATATATATATTCCTTCCCCGTTGAACTCTCTTCTTTGTGTGAGTCAGAGCAGCCCTAAAGGACACCTCAAGTTCCAATACTAGATATTTTAATGCAGGTCATAATTTCAGCGTTAACCAGATGGCCAATCAGTCCTCCTGCTAATTTGCCTCAGGCAACCATTTTGAGGAAAGGAATAAATATCTTACCCTGGAAACTATCAAGCGGCACTATGGTGATTTCATCCGTCAAGGAAAAAAAAATCACACACACACACACACACAAGAGAATGGCAGCAGTATTTAAAATATGTAGCTCGGGGTGGGATGGGGGGAATGTATTAAAACCCTGTATAAAAACAGCCCTATGTTCTCTCTCTTTTTTTTTTATAAGTTCCTCAGCCGAGGGAACCTCAGCAAGTTGAGCCCCATTGAAATGGGTGGTTGGGAGAACACAGGAAAGGTTCCAAACACAAGAAGATCAAGGAATAAAACAATTTTTTATAATATATTTTATTGGTTCCTAAAGCTTCCGGCTTCATGGAATCTGTGCCCCCGTTTTAGGGAAACTGGCAGTGCAAACCGGATCATTTCCCCAGCGCTTCTGTCCTTGCTGTCATTAACGCTTTCTATTAAAATGGCATGAAAATAGTTGGTTCATTGCCTAGCAGATGCGTAGGGAAGGGTGGGGAAATCTCTTTCTGTAATTGCTTTCCAGAGACAGAAAAAAAAAATTCCTCTCTTTGCTTTCCTCGAGACCCTATTAACATAAGTGTTGGGTTTAATCACCCACTCAACAAAACAACCATTTTTATTGCAATAGCTTGGGATACAACAGCAATTCTGATACTGCCCTGCCTACTGAGACTTCCCATTGTGACAATCCTCAACAACAATGGCAGTTCTTTTGCTCTTCATACCAGAAGACACCAGAAATAAGGACGAGTCCACTCCAAAGCTCTTGAGCAAGTGCAGAGTGCATTGGTCCTTTCCTCCCTGAAGAGCTGCAGGATATCTTGGATAGCATATTTTTCTTCCTTTTTCACTCATGCTAATTAACTTCTGGCTGTCCCTAAGGGATTAGGGTAGGAGAGAAGTCTAATAAATAAATGTAAATTCGAAATGATGTCCAGCAGACATCTGGATACTCAACGGGGTGGTTTTCTCTTCTTTCCAGATTCTCCTTTAACCTCTCTTACTCTTCCATTCTCCCAGTAACCCAATCTACATCCATTTCATCTTCCCTTTATCCATCTACTCACCCATCCTTTTCTCTTCCTTTCATCTCTGCTTCCTTCTTTTGCAAAAGAATTCTTGTGACATGCCTGCATCCAGATTTGGTGTCGGTGACCCATTTATGGACTGAGCAAAGGGGAGGGTTGACCTAGAAGTAATGAAAGCCACCGTGGACTCAAAGGAGAGAGAATACAGTAGTTGGGACAATCTGGAAAAATGAGGTGGGACTGGACAGGGAAAGTCTTTATTCAATGGGTGGTTAGATGGTCCTTGACTTGGTATGGAAGGTAGGACAATGGAGAAGAGGTCCTTTGATAGCAGAGGGAGAGATTCTCCCTGCCTTGATCCTCACTTGGATACTTCTCACCACAAGGATTGGTGTGCTTTGGAGATCTGGTGGATCATACACACCTCTCCCTCCCCAAACATGGTGGGACTAAATATCATCGAGGTTAGATTGTGGTCAACGTGCAAAGGGGAGCCCAACACCTGGTTTTATGAGGGGACGAGACAGAAGGTTAGACAATGGGGGAGAAGATTTGCCTGCCTTTTCACCAGGAACGCTAATAAATCACAAATTATGTTTCTCGGTCATAGACTGGTCTGAGAACGGCCAAAGGACAAACCAACCGACCCCACAAGGCACGAGGCATCGCACGCACGGCATTTATTCATGCTCCAGAAAAGCCAAGCCGGCGGGTGATTTCAAACTTGGAAGTTTGATTCAAGTCTTCTACCGACTCGGGCCTGACTCGGAACGACTCTCTCCCAGCCCGAAACCACCAACGAGGTATAAACAAGAAACCAACACGACGGTTTTGGGGGTTTTGGTTTTAGTTCCTGGAAGATCCAAGCTCAAAACAAGAGCGGCCAAACTGATGCGGCCACAATTAGCCCAGGGAGCTTCCCGTCACTCACTCAGCACAAACTTCGCAAGAATGCGAGCCTGACAACAGGATCCTCGCCACCCTGGGCTTTCTGCGCGAACAGGCACGCGCCAAGGTTGTCGGATGCAAATCCAGACAAGATCCTTAGCTTCACAGTCTCTCTCTCTCTCTCTCTCTCTCTCTCTCTCTCTCTCTCTCTCTCTCTCTCTCTCTCTCTCCCTCCCTCCCTCCCTCCCTCCCTCCTTCCCTCTCCCCCTCTCTCCCTTTCTTTCTCTTTCTCTCTCTCTCTCTCTTTCTTCTCTCTCTGCATATCTCTCCCTCTCCCTCCCTCCCTCTCTCTCTCTCTCTCTTTCTCTCTCTCTTTCTCTCTTTTTGCTGTTTTAAACCCAGAGCCTCCCTGAGTGTCAAAGCCATCCCTAGCCTGTCTCGCGCTTTTGGGAGGGTGGGGGGAATCTCTTGTCGTCCCAAAAGCTTTCCGGGAAGGCAGGGATGGATAATAATAATCCTGCTGATTTCTTTCCAATTTGTTTGGGGAAATGCTGTCGCTTTCCCGTTCTTTTTTTTTTTTTCCCCTTCCCTTTTCTTCCGAAAGAAAGAAAGCCTGGCGCGCAGCTAGCTACTCTTTCAACTGAACAGCTCCCTCCGTGGTCTCTTTCTCCTCCGCGCACCTCACACACAAAGCGCCGCTTTCAGCCTGGAAATTAAAAGTCTGTGTCTACAGGGGAACTCCTGTACAAAGAGAGAGAGAGAGACACACACACCCCTCGGAAGCAGAACAGGAGAGAAGGAAAGAAAGAAAGAACGAAAGAAAGGAGGGAAAGAAAGAGTCTTTCCTGCACAGAAAGCGCAGATTCGGTGCCAAAGCGCAAAAACTGAATGCGAGCCGGGAAGAAAGAGAGGCTCCACGCCCGGGCTCTTCCCAAGACTTACAAGCCAGGAGAATCGGCTTTTCTTACCTTGGTCCTCATGGGAGAAAGGAGCCCTTCCATTTTGCCTTCCTCTTCATGCCAGACTTTTCCCCTTCAACTTGGTCCCTCTTGGTCTGTCTTCAAGTAGCCCATCCGAAGGAGTCACAGGGCAGCCATGCTTCCCTTTCAGAGGAGCGGCCGCCCACCTGCTCCCACTCCAAGCCCCGCACTCGAGGGAAGCAGCGCCGCTTCTACAGGAGCCTCCCTGCCACTCACTCACTCACTCACACGCGCGCACACACACTTACGCACACCCGCCTTCCCTCCCTCCCTCCCTCCCTCCCACTCGCTGGCTGGCTGCAGAATGCGCCTGCAGCTCCGTGCCAGCCTTCCGGGCAAGCTCTCGCTCCGTGCGCGGAACCTGCTCGGCTCCAGAAAGGGTGATTCCCCCCCCCCCAAAAAGCAGAGGGGTGCCCTCGGCTCGCCCGGCAGGAAGGAGAGAGGAGCCTTGCCTCTGAGCATGCAGAGAGGGCACCTTCACTCGGGTCTCCAAGCAAATTGGTGAGGACCATCATCTCTAACTGAACAATAACTTTCTCCTAGAGGTTGGTTTCCTCCTTTGCTTTGAAGAACGGGACTGGTTCCAGCCGGTGCCTAAAGCAAAATTACTCCATCTGAGGGGTCCTTGGTGCTCTCTGAGCTTGGTGGGTTTCTTGTAGACATTGCATTACCCAGCCAGGTAACATCATCAGTGATACAAAGGAGTTGAGTTGGGTTTGTGGAGAGGAGGAGGAGGAGGAGGAGTAGGATTGGGGGGGGGGGGTTCCTTGGTACTCTCTGCTTTATTGCAGATGTTACATTACCCCAACTAAGTAACATCTACACACTTATGCAAAAGAGACAATCAACAAGCCCAAAAGGGGACAAAAAGACCACAACGTTAAACACCCCAGATGAGGATAGATGAACTCAAAGATTAACATCAGACTAACAATCAAGTAAACAACGCTCTAATCAAGGAACTGCAGAACAAGCCCACAGTAAACAGGCCAATTAAAGAACCTCTAAGACAATCCCCACCACCACCAACAGGGCAAGGCACTAGATAGAATATCAACTGAGAGTAAACATCTGCAGGAAAACCACCAAGAGAGCACCAAGGACCCCTCAGTTCTCCTCCTCCTCCCCCTCCCCCCCCCTCCTCCTCCTCCTCCTCCTCCATCTGCTGGCCAAAACTGGGTCATAAAGAGGCCCCGTGAGGCCTCTGCATGGCCCATTTTTGGCCAGCCAGTCTTTTGATATTTCCAAGCTGGCCCTTTGGACCAGATTTAAGCACCCCATGGGCCAGATCCACCCCCTGGGCCTTGAGTTTGACACCCTAGACCATTTCACCCAAATGGCTGTCCAGTCTCTTGAAATCCTCAGTGATGGAGCGCCCACAACTTCTGGAGGCAAGGAGTTCCACTGCTTAATTGTTCTCATTTTTAGGAAGTTTCTCCTTAGTTCCAGCTTGCTTCTCTCCTTGGTTGGTTTCCATCCATTGTTTCTTGTTCTGCCCTTTGGTGCTTTGGAGAATAGCTTGACTGCTTCTTCTTTGGGGCAGCCCCTCAAATACTGGAAGACTGCTATCATGTCACCCCCTAGTCCTTCTTTTCTCTTGACTGAAAATTTGCTATTTTCCAACAGTACCATTTTTTTTTCATTTTTTTTGCACAGGCCAGGAGAAAGTCTGGTTTTCTTGGCTCCAGGCACATTTCCAATGTTTGGTTTTACATCCACAATGTGCCAACTGCACCCATCGCTGAAGGACTTTCCAATCTAAAAACATGCTTTGAAGTAAACATTGAACTAACTTCTACTTCTACTAAAAAGAGCCTTGGTGGCGCAGCAGACTAAAGTGCTGTTAAGTAGCACCAGCTGCCTGCAATTACTGCAAGTTCGAATCTCACCAGGCTCAAGGTTGACTCAGCCTTCCATCCTTCCGAGGTAGGTAAAATGAGGACCCAGATTGTGGGGGCAATAAACTGACTTTGTATAAAAAAGAACACCACTTTGTGGAGGGGGGGGGGGCGAAAGCCCTACTCAGCAGGTATATACAAAAGTATGAAGGCTATTGCTTAAAGCATTGTAAGCCGCCCTGAGTCTCCGGAGAATGGCAGCATATAAATCAAACCAATAAATAAATAAATAAATAAATACTCCTCTTCCAGTTTAGATACACAGGACTGAAGTAGGCAACAGTTTGAGGAGTAGTGATAAGCGCAAATCCCTTTCTGATGAGGTTAGAAAAACGAAAACTTTGAGATCCGGCTGAGAATAAATTCTGAACTTTATTCCAGCAACTGTTTGTTATCTTACCATGGTTCCTTATCTTGGAATAAAGATATCATTCTTAGCCGTGTTAATCTTTGTAGAGGGGAGAGCCTCTCACCCAATTAAGACTGTCACTTTATCTGATTGAAAGCTTATTAAAAAATTACTGAAAATTATATAGTGAGATGTAAGTACATCATGATTAAGAGCAGGAGCGCTAAGCCAGAAAAAAATCCCAGATTAAACTCTGAACTCTAAACTGGCAGAAAGTTGGACTGACTTTCAAGAGTCAAATGTAAGATGAAGATAACTGTAGAGGATTTATAAAGTTTAATAAATAGATAAATAGTGTAGCTTGATTAATATCACCATTGGCAAAGCACTATATAAATGCAAGAAACATTTCAGGGAATTTACAGCTTCTGTCTTAAGTATCCTACAAGAAGAGTCTCCAAAATCTGGCCAATAACACAATAAAATTTTGCAGAAATGTTATTCCATCGACTTACAGCTCTGAGGCATATTTAACAATTTACCAAATGTATAGTTTTGACAAACGCAGGGTTTCCCTCCCCTTCCCCTTGGATTCTCTAGCAGTTTGCCTTCTTACTGTATTCAAAGATAGAAGGTAGAGCAATAAATATTTATCTATGGAAAGGGTTTTACCTGGAAAACACACCAATAGTGACAGGTTCCATATTTGCTGTGTATATGACATTTCTTAAGAAAGATCAGTTTAAAAATCAAAATAAATATACACACTTTCTGAATCCAGGGAAACAAACCACGTCCAGCTCCCACTGACAATAGAGGAACAATAGTTACTCCACTGTGTTCAGGTTGCTTGTCTCTGCATTCTCTGTGCTCAGGTTGCTTGTCATAATAGAGTATTTTAAAAATCCTTAAAGCAGTGTTTCTCAACCTTGGTAGCTTGAAGATGGGTGGACTTCAACTCCCAGAATCCCCCAGCCAGCTGGCTGGGGGATTCTGGGAGCTGAAGTCCACCCATCTTCAAGCTGCCATGGTTGAGAAACACTGCCTTAAAAAGAATGACCAAAGCTCAGTCTCTTTGTCCTTTATAATGATAACATTTATATTTCTGGGATTTTCTAACCCACTTTGTAAAATGCATGAAGCGATACATAATTTACAAAGGAACGTCCAAAACTGATTGGAAAAGATCAAGAGTAATAGCCTTAAAAGAAAACATTTCAGGAACGCTCGATGGAATATATATATATATTTCTGCCCAACGCAAAGCAAACACCAATCTCTCAAAATAATTAGTGCATCTTGAAATCCTCCAACTCATTTAAATGAAAGAGGGCTTGACTGATTTGAGTTTTTTAGATTAGCGAGACCGCCCCCCCCCACTCCGTCAAGGCAGCCATGTTTGCAAATCCGTGGCCCTCACAGAGAACTAGACCAAGTAGTTAAGTTGTCTTAACTAATCAGAGCTTTTCTGATATCCAGAAAGGAATACTTCGTCCTGCTTTCATCCATTGAGACACCTCCCCTTTAAAAAGAACCCCTCCCCCCAAATAAAGCTGACTGCATATATCTCATCTTCTTCCCATGGTGGCCTGTCAAGATAAATGTGGGCCTCTTCATGGAGACTTGAGAGCTCGAATTTGGCATTAGGAGACCAGAAGATGGGATGAGTCTCCATGGCCTGAACAGCCAACCCAATGTAAGAGAGGACCACTGCAGGACAACTTACTGCTTGGAAAGAAGGACTAGGGGTGACCTGATATCAATCACAGAGGAGCTGTCACAGAGAAGAGGGGGGTCCACCTATTCTCCAAAGCACCTGAGGGCAGGACAAGAAGCAACGGATGGAAACCAATCAAGGAGAGAAGCAACTTAGAACTAAGGAGAAATTTCCTGACAGAAGAGTTAATCAGTGGAATGACTTGCCTCTAGAAGTTGTGAAGTATCTAAAAAGAGATTGGATAACCATTTGTCTGAAACGGTAGAGGGTCTCCTAGTTTAGTGGGTTGAAGATCCCTTCCAACTCTGTTATTCTGAAATCGGAGTTACACACTAGCCAAAAAATCATGAGGCTGAAGCAAACAGGGTACAAGAGATTGGTGAGATGGGACTCAGTGACAGCATCCACTGACCAATCAGGGGTGGGGGTGTCTCCAGGATACGTTGTATTGTGAGAACATCTCCCCTGGAAGACCCCCAAGGAGGGATGGTCCAACGTCTGGCCTCTCAAACAAGATGGCTGCATTTTTGTGTCCATATAGAGCAGAGCTTCAAGTTTGAAGACCTCTGATGTAGAAAGTGGACATTGGACAACCTTTGGAGAAGAGCTTCAGAAATGGAAGCAAATTCGTTTGGGGACAACATACATTTAGTGACCGTTCATAGTTACGACACTTTAAAAAAGTGACTCATGACCATTTTATGACTATTGCAGCACCCCCATAGTCACACAGTCAAAATTCAGACTCTCGGCAAGTGACTCGTATTTATGACAGTTGCAATGTCTTGATGGGGCGATCCCCGTTTGCGGCCTTCTAACGAGCAAAGTCCATGGGGAATCTGGATTCACTTAACAACGGTGTGGTCCAATTGGGTCAAGAGAGGTTGTAAAATGGGTCACAGCTCACTTAACAAATGTCTCACTTAGCAACATAAATTTTAGGCTCAATTGTGGTCAAGGTCTACCTGTATAGTCCTTGTATATCTGAGGTAGAAATCCAAGGGAGGTGAAGATATCTGTGAATTAAACTCCAGTCTTTAATTCAAATTCAAATCTTTATTGTCAGTGCACAACGTATGTACAATGAGATTGGTACACTGAAATCCAGATTTTTTTTACTATTGGTTCTGTGGGTGTGGCTTGGTGGGCGTGGCAGGGGAAGGATAATGTAAAATCTCCATTCCCACCCCACTGCAAGGGATGGATACTGCAAAATCTCCAAGGGAAGGATACTGTAAAACCGCCATTCCCACCCCACTCCAGGGGGAAAATACTGCAAAATCTCCATTCCCACCCCACTCCAAGGGAAGGATACTGCAAAATCCCCATTCCCACTCCACTCCAAGGGAAGGATACTGCAAAATCCCCATTCCCTCCCCACTCCAGGGGAAAGATACTGCAAAATCTCCATTCCCACCTCGTTCCTGGGGAAGGATATTGCAAAATCTCCCTTCCCACCCCACTCTGGGGCCAGCCAGAGGTGGTATTTGCTGCTTCTCTGAACTACTCAAAATTTCTGCTACCGTTTTTTCAGAACCTGCTAGATTTCACCCTTGGTACAGCTTGGCCTAATAGCAGCAAACTTAATTTGCAAGATGTTAATCAGAATTTATTTTTATTGATTAATTTATTCTACTGGTCTAGACACCGACCTCAAAGCAGGGATTCTGAGCTGTGAGGAATCAAAATTCGTTTCCTTTTACCTCAGTGCCAGGACAATGGGACGGGTGTTGTTGCATACAACCACAATGATGTCATATTGCTTTCCCCGTCCCCATCTCCACCCCCACCCCCTTCTAATGGATGTCCATGGATGAGTGACAAGAAGATAATCACTTTTTCAAACAGCCCCCAGGCAGAATAAGCCAGTCTAAGCCCAGGTCAGACGGGGAACATTATCCTGGTGGGTCAAGCCATTCGGCCTCATTCCAGCTGCTCTTAGCCATAGTCAGTGCTATTCTGAAGATGGCGGAGGATGATTTATATAAACGCAAACCCTTTTTCACGCTCTTCCTCGGGGTTGGCAAGATACACGAGGCTTTCTCCCTGTATATCTTCCATTTCCACCTCACCATCTTCCCTTCCCAAAGCCACGGGGCCTTAAGATAGAAATTCAAAGTGATAATGAAGTTATTCTTCTCTTCTCTTCTCTTCTCTTCTCTTCTCTTCTCTTCTCTTCTCTTCTCTTCTCTTCTCTTCTCTTCTCTTCTCTTCTCTTCTCTTCTCTTCTCTTCTCTTCTCTTCTCTTCTCTTTCTCTCTCTATTCCTCTCCATTCCTCTCCTCTCCCCTCCCTTTCTGTTCTATTCTATTCTGAATTCTATTCTCTATTCTCTATTCTTTATCCTATCCTATCCCTTTTTCTCTTCTCTTCTCTTCTCTTCTCTTCTCTTCTCTTCTCTTCTCTTCTCTTCTCTTCTCTTCTCTTCTCTTCTCTTCTCTTTCTCTCGCTATTCCTCTCCATTCCTCTCCTCTCCTCTCCCCTCCCCTCCCTTTCTGTTCTGTTCTATTCTATTCTGAATTCTATTCTCTATTCTCTATTCTTTATCCTATCCTATCCCTTTTTCTCTTCTCTTCTCTTCTCTTCTCTTCTCTTCTCTTCTCTTCTCTTCTCTTCTCTTCTCTTCTCTTCTCTTCTCTTCTCTTCTCTTCTCTTCTTCTCTTCCTCTTCCTCTTCCTCTTCTCTCACTATTCCTCTCCATTCCTCTCCTCTCCTCTCCCCTCCCCCTTCTATTCTATCCAACCCTACCCTACCCTGTCTTGTCCTGTCCTGTCCTGTCTTGCCACTGTTCTATTCTATCTTCTATCTTCTATCCTATTCCTTTTTCTCTTCTCTTTCTTGTCTTCTTATTGTCTTCTTATTGTCCTTATTTCTCCTCTCCCTCTCCTCTCCTCTCCTCTCCTCTCCTCTCCTCTCCTCTCCTCTCCTCTCCTCTCCTCTCCTCTCCTCTCCTCTCTTGCCACCATGCCACAACACAAGTTACAAAGGCAATGTGAGCAACTGTAAGTAACCACATTGATTTAATCGAATAACAGAATAACAGAGTTGGAAGGGACCTTGGAGGTCTTCTAGTCCAACCCCTCATTCAAGCAGAAGACCCTGTGCCATTTCAGACAAAGGGATGTCCAATCTCTTCTTAAAACCTTCTTAAATCTCTTCTTAGATCCTCCTTTTGATGAGTTTATTGTGCCTTTTGTGCTTAAAAGGACTCTAATCAGGACTGAACGCTCCATTCTCATGATTTACTGTCCGGTAACCAGATAGCCCATAGAGGATACGACACAATGCTTTCATCCAACAGCTCAAGCATTCACTGAAGTCTGAGCACAAAAACCGTTTTTGTTCTACTGGGTTGTAAATGAAGGTGATTCATGCTGAAATTCAAGAGAAGTTCTCAGATACCACAGAGGTAGCCCTCGCCCAACCGGATTGATTCAATGTCCGCTTTGCCTTTGCAAATATGTTTTACTTTGGTTTATTTCTTTTTCCCAGGGCTCTAAGTTGGCTTACGTGGCAATCTTCACCATCTGGTGGGGTGGGTTCAGTGAAGAGAGATAAAGACTAGCCCAGAGTCACCCAGGGTTTTCCCATGGTTGAGGATGGCCCTCTGAGGTGTGTGAATTGGCAAAAATGGAACTCATAACCCAGGAGTCACCAAACCTGGCAACTTTATGACTTGTGGACCTTCAACTCCCAGAATTCCACGGCTGGCTGAGGAATTCTGGGAGTTGGTTGCCAGGTCTTAAAGTTGCCAAGTTTGGAGATCCCTGTCATAATCCAACAATATGCAGGGCACTAGTTCCAGTTGGACTGAGATCCAGGGAGGCTATTGATGCCAAACCAACTTTTGAATGGGAATATGCTGCCTTTTAGGAAAAGGGCATTCAGGAGACTTTGGAAACATGTGGAGGCAAGCTCAGAAAGTAGTTGCCATGGACACTTGCCTATTCACACTACTGGGCATGAGTAAATATAAAATAGATAATGAAGGAGAATATTTGGAGCTGAGGCTTGGAATGAGGAGTGCTTGGCAGCAGAAAACTCTACTCCTTTCTAGCATTGATGATGTACCCTAGTTGGGTGATAAAACATCTGCAAAAAAAACCACCAATCTTAGAGCACACCAAGGACTCCTGATCCTTCTCTTCCTCCTCCTTCTTCTTCTTTCCTCCTCCTCCCTCCTCCAATCCCCCCCCTCCTTTCCAGAACTGATGATGTACCCTAGCTGGATAATGGAAACATCTACAAGAAAACCACCAAGTTTAGAGAGCACCAAGGACCTCCTTCTCTTCTCCTTCTCCTTCTCCTTCTCCTTCCTCTCCTCTCCTCCTCCACCTCCTCCTCCTCCTCCAATCCCCATTCCTTTTCAGAATTGATGATGTACCCTTGTTGGATAATGAAACATCTTCAAGAAAACAAGCTCAGAGAGCAATAAGGATTCCTCATGTCTAATAGCCATTTACCAGATGGCCAAGGTCAAATACCTAACTACAAATAAGCGCAGTGTTTTGCAACAGAGAGTTGGGGTTCACTCATCTTCAATTGGTCCAGGCTGAGGACCACCAAGTGAAACCTCAGAATCTATCCTCAAGCCTTAAGCATCATAGAATACCTTTCACCCCATAGTTCCTTTTATTATCCAGCATCAACTTCACCAGAATGAGGCCGGAGAAGTTGGAGAGATACTGAGATGTTCTCAGAGGGCCCAGGTGTCTCCATAGGCACTGCTGGGACTTATGGGTTTGACTGAAGGACCAAAGGCTCCTGCATCCAGGTGACAGAAGAAGAGGAGGGCCACAAGGAGGAGAAGAAGACTTCCAAAGTGGAGAGGCAACCATTTTGCACTTGGCAATTTGTCATCCTTGCTCATGGCTGGTATCAAAGGACCCCCGTCTCTCGCCCCCCACCCCCACCCCCACCCCCACCCCCACCCCCCACCCCCATAACCCTTCCTGATCTCCGCCGCATTTGCTGAGAACAATCCACCAGCTTCCTGCTGCTGTGCCCCCATTTTCCTATCTCCACAGCCTGACAGTCATGTGAGGCTGGCAGATTATCAGCTGAACAAAAGGTAGCATCAAAAGGTTGCCATGGAGACCGCTTGGCAGTCGGGGAATATCTCCAGCATTAGGCAGAGATAAAGGGGGAGGCCCCGAGGGAGGGGCCGGCCCCTCCTTGCCATTGTGATCTGGAAATCTTCTAATTCACAGGATCTGTAGACATATTGAGGTGTGATTTACCTTCCGTGCAAGGGGTTCTCTCTCCCCACCCTCAAATCTCAAAGGAACATCCTCTACAATCTAGAAATAGGAAGCATCCATTCCGATCATGTCCCCCAGCTCCCACTAATTTTTCACTCTGGCTCCCCCTCCTCAAATTAGCCTCCCATCTGCTCTGTCCGCCTAAAGCCAGCCAACAATTGGGTATCCCGGAACAAAAGCCGGAAGATAATCATAATAAGGCTGACATTGAGCAAGGAGTGGAAAGATCGATGCCTACGGATCTCGCCAACCCATGAAAATCTGCTCAATTCTTTAGTTGCTTTGTTCCCCCCAAAAAGATTGTTGATGCACATATATTGATATATTTCTCAGTCTTGGCCACTTGAAGATGGGTGGACTTCGGCTCCCAGAATTCCTCCTGGCTGGGGAATTCTGGGAGTTGAAGGCTGCATGTTTTCAAGCCACCAGGACTGAGAAACACTGATTTACTGTATATAATCAAGAGCATCATTTTATGTCCTTGTTAGATTTCTCTCCGGGTTTTTTGTTTGTTTGTTTTTTGCCTTATAGCAATGATGGCTAACCTTTTTGCCGTCATGTGCCAAAAGGGGGGGAGCACAGGAAGGTCACCCACGTGTGTGTCCACACCAATAATCCAATGCGCCCCACCCCTGTGCATGCATGCCCCCCTGCTTTTAGCACATGATGGCCCAGTGGGCCCGGTAGGACCGTTTTTCACCCTCCCCAGGCTCCAGAAGCTTTCTAGGAGCCTGGGGAGGGTGAAAAATAGCCTTCCCCTCCCCCTCCCCCGGAGGCCAGAAACAGCCCATTTCCCAATTTCCAGTGGGATCAAAAGGCCCAAAAATCAGCTGGCCGGTGCACACATGCATGCTGGAGCTGAGCTACAGCAATGCTTACGTGCCCACTGATATGGCTCCGTGTGCCACCTGTGGCACCCATGCCATAGGTTCGCCATCACGGCCCTATAGGGAGCACACAGATTCTTCCGAAATATTATTAGATACATGTGCAAAGAGCTGTTGAACTAGAATAAGCAGAGGAAAGAATTCCATAATCCATATTTTAGATAGCTTTGGATTGGATTAATTTTTGTAATGTCTAACTCCCCTGAGATTGCACCAGAGGTGGCTTTCAGCAGGTTCTGACCAGTTCTGGAGAACCGGTAGCGGAAATTTTGAGTAGTTTGGAGAACCGGTAGTAAAAATTCTGACTGGCCCTGCCCCCATCTATTCTCTGCCTCCCAAGTCCCAGCTGATCGGCAGGAAATGGGGATTTTGCAGTAACCTTCCACTGGAGTCAGGTGGGAATGGAGATTTTGCAGTATCCTTCCCCTGCCACACCCACCAAGCCACGCCTACCAAACCATGCCACGCCCACCAAGCCACACCCACTGGATTGCACTGTTTTATTTCTCCAGCTAAACACCCATTCCCAGTGGGCATTTTTTTTTTGACATTTGTTCTGACAAAGATAACTCTGAAGTCCAGAAGCCAACTACTCTAAAGGAGGCTGTAAATGTCACCTCCATGCTTTGCTTCTGGGTCTCCTAAGGGGACCCCAGTTTGCCAAGGGGGCTTCCAGCCAAACTATATGGCCCATCCATGCAGCATAGTGTAGCGGTGCAGATGTTGGGTTAAGAGCAGGAAGACCCGGGTTCAATCCACCATCGGTGGTGGACAGCTGATGGTGGACAGAAAGAGAACCAACCTAGAACTAAGGAGAAGCTTCCTGACAGGATCATCACCAACGTGCCTCTAGAAGTTTTGGGTGCACCAACAATGGAGGTTTTTAAGAAGAGATTGGACAAGCATTTCTCTGAGACCCAAAGGTGCTTTTTTTTTTTTCAAGAGGCAACTGGACTTTCTGGTTTTTCTTTGAAGACGTTTTGCTTCTCATCCAAGAAGCTTCTTCAGCTCTTCTTGGACGAGAGCGAGACATCTTCAAAGAAAGACCAGAAAATCCAGTTGCCTCTTGAAAAAAAAAAGAGCACCTTTGGGAAAGCCATGGCCTGGGTGACTGAGACTCTCCCTAGACATTTGTCTGAGACAGTATGAGGTCTCCACTTCAGCAGGGGTTGGACTAGAAGACCTCCGAGGTCCCTTCTAGCTCTGTTATTCTGTCTCTTCTCCAGGTGGAGTCTTGGTTCATTGGCCCGAGGTCTTCTTAGACATGGTTCCCATGCCATTCATGGGGGGAGGGGAGGGAGAGGGCAAATCCTTTGCCAGTCTTGTTTCCTTTTTAAGGGCACAGTAAAAACCTGGGTTTTACTCTGGCAATGGAGCCATGATAAGCACAGCTTTACTACTTCCAAATTTACCTTATTATTGGATGGCGTAACTGTTAATCACAGGCTTCTTGTCCTGCCCTCAGGTGCTTTGGAGAATAGCTTGACCCCCTCTTCTTTGGGGCAGCCCCTGAGATACTGGAACACTGCTATCATGTCTCCCCTAGTCCTTCTTTTCATTAAACTAGACATACCCAGTTCCTGCAACCATTCTTTGTTTTTGCCTCCAGTCCCCTAATCATCTTGGTTGCTCTTCTCTGCACTCTTTCTAGAGTCTCAACATCTTTTTTACATCGTGGTGACCAAAACTGGATGCAGAATTCCAAGTGTGGCCTTACGAAGGCCTTATAAAGTGGTATTAACACTTCACATGATCTTGATTCTATCCCTCTGTTTATGCATGGAAGGGAGATCACCAGCAAATCATCATCTAGAGTGGGGGTTTAAAATAAAATAAAATAAAATCTTCCAAAATCCCTTAGTGCTTTCAAGAAAACTACAGGGATGTATATGCCGTGATCTTGCAAAATCCGGTGTGCTTTTTTTTCACTTTGATATAATTCTGGATTGTAACCATGACAAAAGGAGGCATGTTGTAAAGGACTTCATAAAGAAACAAATACAATTATCTTGTTAGGTTCCACTTTCCTCATGTTTTGCGAAATAACCCTGAGTAACGTCCACATTCTGTATAAAGCTGGGTGCTGCACATTTCCCATTGCTTAAAAACTTTTGGTGCCGTTAAAATAATAAAAAGTAAATTAGCCAAGATAGTTTTTGATTAATGCCTTGTTTGCAAAATAATTGCAGATAAATCTAAGTGCCAACGAATGTGCTGAGGTGGGCTTCTCCTCTCATTCAGTCCATAGCTGAAATTATTTTATTGGAAAAATTAGGCTAACAAGCTGATTTCTTTAAGGAAGACTGAAGATCTCATTTCCTGATCCAAATTTGCTTAATTCATGCAAAGCGGCCTCGTGCACAAAAGCCATTTCGTAATAAAGTCATCTCCCCATCTGTGTTTATTCTTGCCCATGATTTGCCATAATTAAAGAGGTTTCATTTACAAGTCATGTGCATTTGGGGAAGTTTTAAATTTATTTTTATGTGCCTGGAATGTTCAAGGCAACTGTTTAAGCCCCGACTCGCTTCTTGCAAATGATGCTTAAATCAGTTTATGCATTGGCCCGGGTGGGTAATGAAAAAGGGCTCATTAGCTTGGAATACAAATTTCATTCTTTAAGAGTGATTTTCTCTTGCTGCCTTCAACAGTTTACATGCACACATGCAGTATGTATCTCTCTCTGTATGTATGTATATTTGTATATTTATAAATTATATACTTTATACAATGTATATCTATCGATCTATCATCTATCTACCTACCTACCTTATCAATTTATCTCTCTTGCCTTCATCAATATCAAGACTCAACTCGGTACAATTTTGTTGAGTTACAGATGGACTCGGAGGACTAACATTTGGTCTCGCAGATTTTGTTTTGCTTTGTTGAAAGAAGGGACTCTTTGAAGTAACAAGACCGTGAGATAAATAAACTTCTGGTGCTTTCCCATAAAGCCTCTGGAAATGTTTGACAGAGGAAGATGAAACTAATGCTCAAATGTCCACTTTTTAAAATCATTCTACAAGAGTTCCCGCTGGAAACCCATTCATTTAAAATAATCCTCCAATGCAATTGGCCAAAAGAATGATGTAGGGTAGATTCTACATCGTAGAGGAACAGAAGGAAGAATCACTACCAAGCAATGGTTAGATAAAAGAAATCCGGTTCAGAATTGTAAGCCAAGAAAGCAGACAAGACAAAAGGAGCAAAGAAGATGGAACTGCATACAAGCTTCCAAGGTCCTTTTTCTATAACTTTAGAATTAAAGCAATATTCGCTCCCATGACTTTAGCCTTCTGATCTGGTCTACCTTGAGAAGCTGACAAACAAAAGGAAAAGAGTTTACACCATATAGATATCCGTATCCAGCAATTACTAATTTGGATGATTAAATCTGGACTGCAACGATCTCAACGTCCTTTGGAGGGTATCAAAGAGTGAATAATTTTATTTATCTCTCTGCTGCCATCAAGAAGATGTCTGTATCTTGGACATCCCAGTCTGGTAGACTATAGTAAGGCTCTCAAAAAGAATGCATGATGATGATGGAGGAGGAGGAAGAAGAAGAGAAGGGAGGGAGGGAGGGAGGGAGGGAGGGAGGGAGGGAGGGAAGGAAGGAAGGAAGGAAGGAAGGAAGGAAGGAAGGAAGGAAGGAAGGAAGGAAGGAAGGAAGGAAGGAAGGAAGGAAGGGAGTAGAAGAAAGGAAACAGGAGGAGAAAGGAAAGGAAGGAAGGAAAGAAAGGAGGGAGGGAGGGAGGGAGGGACAGGAGTGTTGGGGGAGGCTTATGAGATGCCTAAGAGATACAGAAAATTCTGCTGGTTGCCTGGTCATTAAAATTGAAATCTCTATTTCACAACATCTAATGATTATC
Source organism: Coluber constrictor foxii (assembly GCA_038048745.1). Lineage (NCBI taxonomy): Eukaryota > Metazoa > Chordata > Lepidosauria > Squamata > Colubridae > Coluber > Coluber constrictor. The sequence continues at coordinate 20,149 of JAWJVD010000117.1, read as the reverse complement.
ACCAACCAGCAAGCTGCAAATATCTGGTTCTGGCATGTTTGCTCTGGATTACAAGGCAGTTCAGGAAAAACAAATCCTGCATGAAAAACAAATTAATCCACGTCCACTCTTCGTTTCTGTTTTGGCAACGTCTCAGCTGCCAAAGTGCGTTTTTCACATGACCATGGAAGCATCTCCCAGGTCACATGATCAAAATATGGACACTTGGCAACTGACTCGTATTTATGACCGTCGCAGTGTCCCAGGGGTTTGAGACCTTCTGGCAAGCAAAGTCAATGGGGAAGCCAGATTCACTTAACAACGGTGTGACTCAGTGATGGGATTCAAGTAATTGAACAACCGGTTCTCTGCCCTAAGGATTTCTTCCAACAACCAGTTTGCCAAACTGCTCAGAAAGTTAACAACCGGTTCTCCCGAAGTGGGGCGAACTGGCTGATCCCACCACAGGTGTGACTAACTTAACAATGGCAGCGATTCACTCAATAACTGTGGCAAGGAAGGTCGTAGAACGAGGCAAAACTCACTTAACACTTGAGAAATGTGGGGCTCAATTGTGGCTGTAAGTCGAGGACTTCCCCTAAATATGTCACATTTAAACGTACATCATCCTTTTTGGCTAGGACCGGGCTTGCAATTCCCGCTGGGCGGAGGTGATTAGCAGAAGCTGATTTCCACCCAAATCAAGCACGTTTCATAACGCTGACTCCAGATTTCTCTGAGTTTTGCAACTGCTTCTGTCCCTGTTTTTTAAGGAAAAGCCGGAGAGAAGAGCCCCACTCCACCCCACTGTGCAATTTTCTAAAAATAGGTGGGCTCCTTTTTTTCACCCGCCTGCCAGAATCAGGGATGCTTCTCCCATCTCCATAACGACAAGAAAGGCATTCAAGGGATTATTAAAGAAAGAGAGAGAGAGAGAGAGAGATTCCCTCCGAATGATATGGGGGGAACGAAGGCGTGAAAGGAAAGCTATTTTTCAATTCATGTTATTGACGGGTTTGTTTTCAGGAGAACAAATGCCACGCCAAACAGAGGAGGGTTGGCATTTGGGTTTCTGTAGGAAAATGTCCTTTGCTCCATCAAATCAATCAAAATCTGCTCTCACGTGGCCACGGGCCACAGGTCACAGGCTGCCCTTTTTGCACTAGCCATGGTTAACATTTCTAAATATTGCCATATATATATTAAAGGTGAAGGTTCCCCTTGCGCATATGTGCTAGTCATTCCCGACTCTAGGGGGCGGTGCTCATCTCTGTTTCAAAGCCGAAGAGCCAGCGCTGTCTGAAGACGTCTCTGTGGTCGTGTGGCCGGCATGACTCAACACCAAAGGCGCACAGAACGCTGTTCCCTTCCCACCAAAGGGGGTCCCTATTTTTCTACTTGCATTTTTTACCTGCTTTCAAACTGCTAGGTTGGCAGAAGCTGGGACGAGTCACGGGAGCTCACCCCGTTTCGCGGCACTAGGGATTCGAACCGCTGAACTGCCGACCTTTTGATTGAGAAGCTCAGCATCTTAGCCACTCAGCCACCGTGTCCCTCTTATAAGCCAATGTTGAAAAATGAACTGTCCTCACAATACCTTATCCAGAAAAATTTGCACATGACCGTCGTGCTGTTTCTCTGCTTCCTTCCACTGTTTAAAGAGACGAGCAAATGTCCCACAAGATCACTCTCGTTCCCTGTGCAGAATTCCCAGGGGAAATCCTCCGTGAAACAGGAAATATTTGTAGCTCAGGCTCAACTGGGGAGTCCTTGGTGTTCTCTTGAGCTTGGTGGCTTTCTTGAGGACGTTTCATCACCCAACTAGGTCACATCATCAGTGTAGCACCTCCATCTATTTTTCCATCCCATGCTGCCCTGCTGGGTTCATGTATCAAGAACTCCATGAGGCAACATTATTTTTTATTTTTACATTCCTCCTTCCCTCCCTTCCTTCCTCTGCCTCCTATCCTTCCTTCCTTCCTTCCTTCCTTCCTTCCTTCCTTCCTTCCTTCCTTCCTTCCTTCCTTCCCTCCCTCCCTCCCTCCCTCCCTTCCTTCTGTTCATTCCTCCCTCCCTCCCTCCCTTCCTTCCATTCATTCCTCCCTCCCTTCCTTCCTTCCTTCCTCCCTCCCTCCCTCCCTCCCATTCATTCCTCCCTTCCTGTGCCTCCTATGCTATCCTTCCAGCCTGCCTCCTACTTTTCCTCCCTCCCTCCTTCCTCTCTCTCTCTCCCTTCTCCCTTCCTCCCTTCCTCTGCCTCCTACTTTTCCTTCCTCCCTTCCTTCCTGTGCCTCCTATTCTTCCTTCCTTCCTTTCTTTCTTCCTTCCTTCCCACCTCCTACTTTTCCTCCTTCCTTCCTTCCATCCTCCCTCCCTCCTCCTTCCCTTCTTTCATTCCTCCCTCCCTCCTTTCCTGTGCCTCCTATCCTACTCTTCCTGCCTTCCTACTTTTCCTCCCTCCCTCCTTCCTTCCTCCCTCCTCGCTTCCTTCCTTCTCCTGCCTTCTACTTTTCCTCCCTCCCTCCCTCCCTTCCTGTGCCTCCTATTCTTCCTTCCTTCTTGCCTCCTTCCTTCCTTCCTTCCTTCCTTCCTTCCTTCCTTCCTTCCTTCCTTCCTTCCTTCCTTCCTTCCTTCCTTCTTTCCATCCTCCCTCCCTCCCTTCCTCCCTTCCTTTTTCTCTCTCTTTCTTCTGCAAATTAGAAAGCCTGCCATACTTCATTGGTCTGAGAAAAAACACAGAATGAAATTCATTGCGGCGAGAACTGACAGCATAAAGGAGAAAAGAACTGAGATCAGGAGAAGGGAGCCCTTAAACTACTGGAGGATCCGGAGCTGGGAAAAATCAAAGCTTTCGAACACAAAGGCTTGGAGGTATCAACTGAACAGCCTCGTTTCCGATGAGATCCAAGAACAGCAAGAGAACAAAAAAAAAAAAAAGTCAGCTCTTTTTCTAGACAACACAGAAATGGTCTCCTTGCTGCATCCTGGACATTTCCCTCCAAATCGTCTTCTTCCAATTGTCTAGCAAACAAGCGATTCCTGCGATTGTTTCAGGAGACGATTTTGAGAAAATTCCAAGTGGCTCTCATGACGAGAGTCTCTTATTAAAGATCTAAAGCAGGTTCGACCAGCAGCTCCCTAGATTAGCAACAAAAATGAGTTGGAAGCTCAATTGTTCAATGAGTGGCTAAAGGAACTATGTATGCTGAGTCAAATGGAGCGAAGGCTTAGGGGGTGATACCAAGTACTGGAAGATGAGAGCATCTTCCAGTACTTGAAGGGTTGTCACAGAGAAGAAGTGGCCAACCTATTGTCCAAAGCACCTGACGACAGGACAAGAAGCAACGGATGAAAACTCCTCGAGAGGGAGATGCAAAATGGAGATAAGGAGGAATTTCCTGACAGTGAGAACCCATTCATCCATGGAACGACTTGTCTCCAGAAGTTGTGGGTGCTCCATCAGTGGAGGCAGTGGTGGGATTTAACCGGTTCGCACCACTTCACCTGAACTGGTTGTTAAATTGCTGGCTGGCCCCACCCCGCCCCGCCCCTTCCAGAAGTCCCTCATTTTGATTCCCAGGTAAGTGCAGGAAAGCCTACTAGGTCCAAAACAGGGCACGTGGGGGGTGAAGTGCCCCCTGTGGTCCATTTTTGCTTCCGGGAGGGCAGGAGGCCGAGTGCTGCCTGTCACACTCCCTGGCCACGCCCACCATGGCCACGCCCACCCAGCCAGTCATTAGGGCAGAGAACCAGTTGTTAAATTATTTGAATCCCACCACTGATGTGGAGGTTTTAAAGAAAAGATTGGACAACCACTTGTCTGGGATGGTCTAAGACTGGGATGGCGAAGTGCCACAGGTAGCACGTGTAGCCATATCAGTGGGCACACGAGCTCAGCTCAGGTTCCACCGGAAGTTGGCAAATGGGCTGTTTTCGGCCTCCCCAGGGCCTCCGGGTGTGTGTGGGGAAGGCTGTTTTTGCCCTCCCCAGATTCCTAGACAGGGTCTGGAGGCTGGGGACAGCAAAAAAACAGGGCTTCTGGTCCCACTGGAAGTTGGCAAATGGGCCGTTTCTGGCCTCCAGGAGAGGTGGGGAGGGAGGCCATTTTTGCCCTCCCTAGACTCCTAGAAAGGCTCTGGAGCCAGGTGAGAGAAAAATGGGCTTACTGGGTGATTGCATGCACACATATGTAGGGGTGGAGCACATAGATTTATGGGTATGGGCACGTGCGTGCGTGACCCCCTCTTTGCAATGGCAAAGAGGTCACTGGTCTAAGGACTCCTGCCTTCAGCAAGGGGTTGCACTAGATTGTCTACATCAGTGTTTCTCAACCTTGGTAGCTTGAAGATGGGTGGACTACAACTCCCAGAATCCCCCAGCCAGCGCTTTTTTAAAAAAATCACATCTGCAAAAAACATAGAGTTCTGCCAGCTTGTAGTCTAGGGCCACTTGTGAGCTGCCAGGAGTGGAGAATGAACAAGTTGGCTGTGATGTAGAGCGCTGCTGGCTGGGGGATTCTGGGAGTTGAAGTCCGCCCATCTTCAAGCTACCAAGGTTGAGAAACACTGGTCTAGATAAAGGGTGTCCATCCTCGGCAACTTTAAACTCGTGGGCAGCTAGCTGTGGAATTCTGGGAGTTGAAGTCCATAAGTCCTAAAGTTGGCAAGGTTGACACTCTTGGTTTAGAAGTTCTCTGAAGCCCACTAAAACAATATTTTTTCCAAGCACCTGTTCTTTAAATAGATCTCCTGTAGGGTGTCCATAAATGATTAAATTCATTGATGCCTATTTTTCCTCACAGATTTGGAAATCCGGGGAAAGTGCGATGAGCATTTTGTTTCATGTGGACAGCACCAAAGCAACTCCAGCCACTGGTTTGCCACGGCTTGTGTTCCTTTCCTATCAACGCTCCCAGTCATATAAAATCCACATAATTGGCCCGTTTTCAAACATAACGTCAGGCGTCCAGGCTAATCTTTGCAACCACTGGAAGTACAGGAGGTTGTACTGCTGCCTGATGAATTTTCCTGCAACCCAACCCCTTCCATCCGTGATGGCGACTATGATGGGTTTTTCAAAGTCACCTCTGTGTGTCCCTTACCTGCACGGATGGTTCTTCTTTTCAGCAGCGTGATTTCACAGGTGGGAAGCTGAGCTTCTCGTTCTTGCCTTTGTCTGTTTTAAAAAACGTCCTATTCTAATGTCATATCAAGACTAGGATTTTTATTTTTATTGTTTTTGAGCAGGGTCTGGCTACTGTCGGAGGTAGATAAGACGAGATTCCCTACCTGGATGAAATGATGAATAGATGTATTGGCCAGATGCAAATAAGGACAAGGGACATATAATAGCTTGGTAGAATGGAGCGTTTAGAGCTTTTGTCCTCTCGGTGTGAATAAACGGAACCTGCTAAAATTTCCTCCTGCAGGAGGAAAACAAAAATAAAAAATACGTTATTGTCCTTTTTATTTCCCTAAAGGAGGTTATGCACAAAGGAAGAGAGAGAGAAAAACCGGATCTGGTCAGTATTTCAGATTTAATCCACATTCATAGAACTCCAAGGTCTGTTTTTGACTGATAAACGTAGAGATGGATGGCCTTGGAAGCAACAATGCAGAAATTGTTGCACGGTGAATTCATTTACACACACACACACACACGCCTACACCCTAGAAATTCTCGCTTAGCTGAAGGTTGAAGAGGAGACAGTTCACAATCCGTGTTAAGCCATAACAAGGTTTACTCAGCAAACTACTGCTAAAGCTAACCATGGCTTAGTTCGATCTCTGGAACTAGTCTACTTCTCTTGAAAATGGACTGGTGCTACACTGCCAGTATACATCGCCAGAGAAATTATCTAAGCTGTATAAAAGTAGTACTTCTATTACAATATTAAGTTTCCCCTCGCACGTATGTGCTAGTCGTTCCCAACTCTAGGGGGCAGTGCTCATCTCCGTTTCAAAACCGAAGAGCCAGCACTGTCCGAAGACGTCTCTGTGGTCATGTGGCAGGCATGACTCAACGCCAAAGGCGCACGGAGCACTGTTCCCTTCCCACCAAAGGTGGTCCCTATTTTTCTATTTGCATTTTTTACCTGCTTTCAAACTGCTAGGTTGGCAGAAACTGGGACAAATCATGGGAACTCACCCCGTTACGCAGCACTAGGGATTCAAACTGCCAACCTTTCGATCAACAAGCTCAGCATCTTAGCCACTGAGCCACCATGTAATATTAAATAATATTAATAATATTTATTAATATATATTAATGTTAATAAATTATTATTAATTTATTGATATTAGTAATATTAAAATATTAGTAAGGTGTATATAAAGTTGCTTCCAATCATTGAAGGAAATGTGGAAATCACAGAGGGACATTTTACCATGTATAATGGACTTGTGAAAAACGGCAAATATCACACGGTTACATGGATAAAATGCAGAGATTTTTTAAAAAAAATCAATATTCAGATAAGACTATTTTTTTCCCCCTAGTACTAACGGATAGCCAATTAGAAACTATTCATGGAAGATTGGTTTTATATATGGTGACTGCCATGAGGTTACAATATGTAGCAAGATGTGATATATGCAGAACTATTACTATCAACCTGCCTTCCATGGAGGACTAATGGTGGGTTCCTCCCAGTTCGGCCTGGTTCTCCCAAGCCGGTAGAGGTGACGATATGACATCACCAAACCAGTTCTGGCCCATCCACCCTGCACGTAATTCTTACCTTTTATCTGGCCCCATCCCCAATCTATTGCTGCCTCCTGAGTCCCAGCTGATGGCTAGAGGGAAAAAAACCTGTTTAAACTCTTTCCATGGGGCTTCAAAGGGCCACCCTACAGCTGATCAGTGTTAAAAGAAAACAAATGAGTAGACCGGTGCCTGCAAAAATACATGGGTAGACCAGTGCCTGCAAAAATACATGAGTAGATCAGTGCCTGCAAGCAGTTAAAGCCTGGTAGACCAGTACCTCTGCTAAATCCTAAATAATTGTCACATGACCATCAGGCCACGCCCACAAAATAAGCCAGGACCACAGAACCGGGTAGTAAAAAAATTTAGGACCCATACCCTGGAGGACCTGTATACTGCACGAGTCAAAAAGAGAGCTGTGAAAATATCTACAGACCCTTCATATCCTGGACATCAACTGTTTCAACTCCTACCCTCAAAACAAGGCTATAGAGCTCTGCACCCCAGAACAACCAGACACAAGGACATTTTTTCCTGAACTCTGCTAAACAAATCATTCCCTCAACACTGTCAAACTATTTACTAAGTCTGCACTACTATTAATCTTCTCATCATTCCACCACCCATCTCCTCCCACTTATGTCTGCATGACTGTAACCTTGTTGCTGGTATCCTTACGATTTATATTGACTGTTTCCTAGTATGATTTGATTGCTTATTTGTTCCCTATGACTATCATTAAGTGTTGTACCTTATGATTCTTGACGAATGTGTCTTTTCTTTTATGTACACCGAGAGCACATGCCACCAAAGACAAATTCTTGTGTGTCCAATCACACTTGGCCAATAAAGAATTCTACTGTTCTATTCTATTCTATTCTATTTCTATTCTATTCTATTCTATTCTATTCTATTCTATTCTATTCTATTCTATTCTATTCTATTCTATTCTATTCTATTCTATTCTATTCAATTCTATTCTATTCCATTCCATTCCATTCCATTCCATTCCATTCACTATCCACAAAGGAGGAATGGACTGTAAAGATGACAGAATTAGGAGAAATTGCAAAATTGACCTGCTTGATCAGGGATGAAATGAGAAAGCACGTTTATTACTGAAATAATCTTGTGTTCAAAAAAAATGATTTGGTGATTTTCTGGATTTGCTGATCCAAAAGGCCTGAATTTGGGAAGGAGTGAACTATGTCATATAACTTTGATGGGGGAAAGAGTGACATTAAGTTTGCAACTGCTGTAAGGAAGACCCAAAGTCATTTCTTTCAATATTAAATGTTATTAAATGTTAAGCTTGTTAACATGGTTAGTGCAGAATGGGGGTCTCCAGTTATTGAGGTTCCGCCAGGAGGAACTTGTCATATCTAGGTCATGCAGAAAAGATCAGATTCAGAAATGAAGATCCCAATTAAACTGATTTATTGCTAATCAGCCTATGCAGAAAAATACCATTATATTGACAAACAAGCGTGACCGTGGACTGAACAAGTACAGGAGAAAGTGTAGGAAAAGAAGCAATCCTAGAGAAGATGAGTGAAGGCCAGCTCCACTGGTATGGACATGTTCAGAGAGCAGCACTTGCCAACATGGCCAAGACTGCCTACCAACTAGAAGTCAGTGGCCGGGGACCTCACAGACTCCCAAAACAGAAATGGCAAGACAACATCAACAAGGGTATTCAAGCCATGGGCCTGCAGAATGCATGATGTGAAAAGCGGACCCTGCACCTGTGGGAATATGCTAGGAAGGAGGAGGAGAGGGAGAGGGAGAGGGAGAGGGAGGAGGAGGAGGAGGCGGAGGAGGAGGAGGAGAATCATCTATGCACAAAAATCTTCTGAATCAATGCATCTGCTTGGAGTTAGATATGGGCCCATGGAATTCAATGGATCTTGGACTTAGTTTGCTTGTGGCTACGTAGGGATTCTAGGTTGATGGCTCTTTTGGCTCCGCCCCAGTTTTCTGCCATTCATTCTCATTACATAATCCCAGTTACTAGGATTGTGTAAGTGGCATGGAGAAAAAGCAGATGCAGCCTTGAAATCTATGCTTAGAATGTGTCAGCGCCCTAATCCATCTCTTTATTTAAAATACATTTATTTGAAATTTGTTAGTTGTGGGCGCCTTTACTCCTTATATATGGTCTCTGTTCTTAACGGTTCCTCCTAACCTCCATCCTGACAGCATAAAGGACAAATTCTTTGCTTCTCTGGCGAGACACATTCCCATTACGCTTCACCTTTCTGTACATGCTGAATGCTGAATGTTTTCACAGCCCACAGCTCCTCCTGTTATCTCTGAACTTGCGCTTCTAACAACATAATTATGTCAATTGTAACAGGAAAGGTGAAAAAGGAACGACTTCTGAAAACAGACGACTTCCTTTCTCGCTGCTTCAGGCACCTGGGGGAGCATCCCTCTTATTTATTTCCATCGACCCATTCTCCCTTTGATTTACCTCGCTCGTGATTGCTGTTACTTTTATGGCTCGGAGTTTCCTCGCTTGCTTCAAGACCCTTCGGTGCTCAAGAAGGCACATTGCAATCATGTTCCCAGCCCATAAAGATTTCCCAATTCTGACAGCCTGTTAATATCGACTTGTGGTTTCTTCATCGGATATCGTCTTCCTAATCCTTGGTTGTTGATCTTCATGAAAAGCCTCTCTATCAGAAACGCAGGCACCGGAAAATATTCATAGACCGGGTTGACGAGCATCCCTTCCTAGATTTAAGCCAAAGTCGAAACGGATGAAGCTGTTTTACAGCAGTATAATAGAGCCATTACTAGGTTGTTGTTGTTTTATTATTCTGTCCAATCATTGTAATATGGACAAGAAATTCAATAAACGGGGTGAAGACTGTCTGGTTATCTGGCCATCTGAGCCAAAGAATCATAACATCAAAAGAAGATGCCACTCACAGCGCAGTGACATGTTAACATTTCAGTAGTTGTGCTCTGACACCCAAACCGCTAGGGCCAGGATGGTGAACCTATGGCACATGTGCCACAGGTGTCACGTGGAGCCATATCGGTGGCACCCGAGTGTTGTCCTAGTTCAGCTCCGGTGTGTGCTGATTTTCAGGCCTTCTGGACCCACCAGAAGTCAGGAAACAGGCTGTTTCCGGCCTCTAGAGGGCCTCTGAGGGGTGGGGAAGGCCAGTTTTTCGCTCTCCCCAGGCTCCAGAGCCTTTCTAGGAGCCTGGGGATGGCAAAAACAGCCTTCCCCACATCTGGAGGCCCTCTGGGGGCCAGAAATGACCAGGAAGTCAGCAAATGGGCCATTTCTGGTCTCCAGAGGGCCTCTAGGTGGATGGGGAAGACCATTTTCGCCCTCCCCAGGCTCCTAGAAAGGCTCTGGAGCCTGGGGAGAGCAAAAAACAGGCCTACCCGGCCCACTGTGCCATCGCGTGCCAAAAGCAGGGGGAGCACAGGGGGTTGTGTGCACATGCAGGGGGGTGGGGGGAAATGTTGAATTATGGGTGTGAGCACGTGCGCGCATGACCCCCCCTATGGTCCCCCCACTTTTGGCACATGATGGCAAAAAGGTTCGCCATCACTGTGCTAGGGAATTGGAGGCTAAAATATATGAAGAACCGTTGCAGGAATTGGGTATTTCTGCTTTAATGAAAAGAAGGGCCAGGGGAGACATGATAGCAGTCTTCCAATCTCTCAGGGGCTGCCCCAAAGAAGAGGGAGTCAAGCTGTTCTCCAAGCACCTGAGGCAGGACAAGAAGCAACGAATGGAAACGAATCAAGGAGAGAAGCAACCTAGAGCGAAGGAGAAATTTCCTGACCATGAGGACAATTAACCAGTGGAACAATTTGCCTCCAGAAGTTGTGACTGCTACATCACTGGAGGCTTTCAAGAAGAGGTTGGACAACCGTTTGCCTGAAATGGCGTAGACTTTTCCTGCCTGAACAGGGGGTTGGACTAGAAGAACCTCCAGTGTCCCTTCCCACTCTGTTATTCTATTAATTCTGTTAACTCTGAATTCTCAACATGCCAACCTCCTGACACGTAAATGTGGTTACCAGTGATCTAACTCCCATCCCTAAGTTCCCTTTTGTAAGTCTGTAGATGTAGAAAAACAACAGCATGGCTTTGTGCCGCCTATAATGATTTGCAATTATTTATTCTCGCTAGGCTCATCTTTTTCAATGCTTCATGTTCCCTTCTCCCCTGTTCGCAGTCTTGTCTACTTACTCGTGACGCGCTGGCAGAATTTCATCAGCGTTGTATTTTTGAAGAGCTAACCTACATTTTTCAGACTTGCTGGGGAAATGCATCTCCCGCACTTCGTTGAAGGTTTATTTGTATATCTTCACTGAATATATATTCTATTTGCATTCTAGGATAGATAGATAGAGAGAGAGATGATAGAGAGAGAGATGATAGACAGAGATAGAAACAGACAGATAAGGTAAGTAGGTAGGTAGGTAGGTAGGTAGGTAGGTAGGTAGAGATAGATAGATGATAGATAGATAGATAGATAGATAGATAGATAGATAGATAGATAGATAGATAGATTAGATAGATAGATAGATAGATAGATAGATGATAGATAGATAGATAGATAGATAGATAGATAGATAGATCCTAGAAGCATGAAGCTGAGAACACCAGCCTGAAGATGACGAATGAGACTTTGTCAAAATATCGCCAAGACACGTCCAATTTTATGTGGGAGAAAACCCGAATAACCAAAGACCTAGATAGATAGATAGATAGATAGAGTGATGAAATGTAAAATTTGTTACTACTAATTGTTCTGTGGGCGTGCATGGTGGAGGGGTAATATGACTGAGTGGGCGTGGCCACTCAGTATTTTTTCAGCCAAAGAGGCTGTAGAAAAATGCTTTTAAAAAATTAAAAAAAGGCTTCTGATGATTGCATGGCTCAGCTGGCAATGGGGGGGGGCAGGGATTTTTACTACCGGTTCTCTGAACCACTGCTTCTATCGCTACCCGGATCAGGCGATCCGGTCCCGAACCGGGAGTATTTCACCCCTGGATGGATGGATGGGTGGGTGGGTGGGTGGGTGGATGGATGAATGGATGGATAGATAGATGAGAGAGAGAGAAAATCAGAGTTTGTATCACGCATTCCAAAGTACAACTTGAATAAGATTTGTATGTAGATTACAAATAGTCCTTGTAACATAAACAGGAAGGTGTATTTACTTCACAACGGTGTTACTAACTTAACTGTGGTGATTCACTTAACAACGGTGGCAAGAAACGTCATACAATGGGGCAAACAACAAATGTCTCGCTTAGTGACAGAAATATTGGGCTTGATTGTGGTTGTAGGTCAAGGACTGCCTGGGCTGAAAATTTGCCCTCCCACCACAAATTAGAGGGAGAATGAGAAATGTAGGCCACACCCAGACACCAGCAGTCCAATTGCGGCTCTTTCTCTCACACCTTGCACACGGGGATGGTGTTAGACTTGGGTGTTGACACCAGGAAGCTCCGAGTGGGATGTTGCAGCAGTTCCATGGCTTTGAGAGAAAAGGGAAGGGGATGTGTGAGGCTAGGCAGGTCCTGAGACCCAAATTGAGGGGAGAAAGAAAATGAACAGATGGTTTGCAGCCACTGGACCAAGCTAGCCAGAGAGCCTCCCAGGGACTTGCCCAAATGTCTCACTCATAATTGCATCCACAACATTTTTCTGGGTTTCTGAAGTCAAGTTAGACCCAAGTAAACTGGAAGGGAAGGGTAGGCATGGGTTAAGGTAGGGTAGGGTAGGGTAGGGTAGGGAAGGAAGGGTAGGGAAGGAAGGAAGGGAAGGGAAAGGGAAGGGAAGGGAAGGAAGGAAAAGAAGGGAAGGGAAGGCATGGGTTAAGGTAGGGTAGGATAGGAAAGGGAAGGGAAGGGAAGGGAAAGAAGGAAAAGAAGGGAAGGGAAGGCAGAAGGAAGGAAGGGAAGAAAGGAAAAGAAGGGAAGGGAAGGGGAAGGAAGGAAGGAAGGAAGGAAGGAAGGAAGGAAGGAAGGAAGGAAGGAAGGAAGGAAGGAAGGAAGGAAGAAGGAAGGAAGGAAGGAAGGAAGGAAGAAGGAAAAAATAATTTTAATTTTAGTTCTCAGAAAGAATTCATAAGGCAAACGAGGAAGTAAAAAAGACACAGCTGAAATCTGTACAATATAAGGAGCTGTTAGGCTGCATCCTATGCTAATCACGCCTTTAGCAAGCTGTGCCATCTTTTGAAATTTTTCATGTGCTCGCAGTCTTGATCACTGGAGCAGGATAATTATCAATAATCAGAAAAGGCCCGGCTTTTCAAAGATCTTATTATTAAATAGGAACACAGCTCGGCACTTCAAAGTCAAATCTCCTCCAAAAAGCACAGCATTTTTTTTTATCAAGCCATTGCACATAATCTAAAAAGATTATAATTATCATGGCTGATAAAAATAGAATTCTTTCCCCCTCCCATACATCCTAAAAAAATCCATTTCTTTCCTTTTGCCTATTAAGACAAAATATGGGTAAATTAGAGCAAATAAGCTAAAATACCCTAAATCAAACACCACGGAGCCATCTGGAGAGTTAATGCTGATGAATCCAAAGTTCTGATAAAATATTTCAAACTCTTGTCTTCAAAAGTGTCTCCAAGACTTTGAGTCAATCTTTTTAATAGCCGATTAAATTCACTTGCCAAATCCAATCTTTTAAAAAATGCACACGAGAGGATTAAGAGTTGCGTCATTTTGAAATTAGGCAAGAAATTGCCCAGTTTAAGACAAATGTCCCCAACAAGACCAGGTTCAATGATCAGAAGCGATGGATGGAAACTAATGAAGGAGAAAAGCAACTTAGAAATAAGAGAAATTTCCAGGGAACTTCCGGGTAGCGCCAGCGTGTTGGGAAGGAAGGAGAACATCGCTCTGTCTCTTTTCTCCCTTTCTTGTTTCGGGAGCCCAACTGCGGGCACTGCCAGCTACGAAGAGGTTGGCAGACAAAAGGGGATATCCGTAGGACCCCGGAGGTGAGCGCAAACACCCCGTAGGTTCAGGGATTTTCCCCCTAATCCTGTTCAAGAAAGATCCCAGCCCCCCCCCCCCCCCCGGGCTGGCCTGAACGCTGTAAACCACCCCAGAGAAGGAAGCAGAAGATCGGAAGACATCAATCATATAAAGAAAACCTAAAGAGTAACAAAAGGGAGAGTGAATCGAGTTGAGAGGGGAGAAAGGACGGGGGAAGGAGGTGCTCCGGAGCAATTGGTGAGTTTGAGCCAGAGAACGCGGCGAGCGAGACGAGGGAGCGGAGGAACGAAGCCAACCGGAGCGCAGGATTGTGTATGGAGGCAGCGGAGTGGAACGAGAGTTGGAGAGAAGGAAAAGTGAAAGATATTGCCTATATCGACTTTATGATTCGGAAGGAGAGGCAGAGACTGCCGAGAGGGAGACTTGATTGATCGAAGAGGACTGAGAGAGATTTGATAGCTGAGACGTTGCGGGACGGAGGATTCAGATTTGATAGCCGAGGATTTACCGCTTCAGATGGAATAGACTTTAACGCAGAGGAAAAGAAATCCACAACAATTGGATTGAACAGAAAGACCCATAGCTTTGAGATTGTGGACTGGAGAGTGAAACACAATAAAACTTAAACAGACTCTGCGGGATACTTCCGGTAGCAGCAAATATAAAGTGAAGTGAAACAAAAGTAAGACTTTTGAACTTTGAATCTCTCACAGTGAGAATTTGAATTGGGACTAAATAGGAACATTATTAACTGTGATCAACCTTTCCCAAACTGAGGAACGAATGAATTTAATTAAAGGACGAACCCAGGAAGGAGTTAAAATGATGCAACAACAGTGAGACTGGAATGAGTCAGCAATTCAGAGAGGGCATCCATTGTTGAAAGTTTGGAAGTATAACTACATTAATTTTTTGATTATCGTGCACTTCATAATATTTTTGCTGCTGTGATAACATTTAATATATTGATTGTGTCAAACTGCTATTGAACAATTTAATAATTTAACAATAACTGGTTAATAATATTTAATAATTTAAGAATATCGGAATAGACATATAAGTTAAATTAAGTTATAAGGGTTAAGATACAACATAATATACATAGTAGAATTAGGGATTGATATAAGGGTACTGTTTTATTGATTACTTAATATACTGGATAATTAGTTTTAGGCATTTAATTATTATATGGATTGAATTGGAATAGAATTTAACTAAGTGAAGTAAGGAATTGATGATCTGCTGATTTATTTATCCATTTATATAATATATAACAGTATTCAATAGTAAAGAAAATAAGAGATAAAGAGAATAAGAAAGCAACTGATATTTAAGCTTGATCTGTGTTGTATAACTGTTCAATTGTTTAATTATAAAGAAGTAGAAAGATTGTACGTAGGAAATTGAATATACTTAAGAGAGAACTTAAAATGAGTTACTGAATTGGAGGTTCTTTTCCCTACTCCACCTTTGGAAAATTTAACCCCTGAACTCAAAATACATATTAGGAATACATTGTGTTATATTGCAGTGTATGATAAACTGGGATTATATAAAAGCAAAAGTTAGAATGTCATACACTTCTACATCTAACGTGTCCAAATCTAATAAGGGAGCATCAGCAACCCGCATAGGGACAATTACATCACCTCTACATCAAAAATCTATAGATACAATGATGGCATCAGATAAAGAAAAACCACCTCAACAATTTAATATGCAGAATATACAATCGATATTAACAAGCATACAGGAGGGGATGAGTAAAACACAAGAATCGATTGCCAGCAATCATATAGAGAGTAGGAAAAACCACGAAAGATGACAGTCAATGTTGTGGAAATAAAAGACCACCTGAAAAAAATGGACGACAGAATGGAGAAAATACAGCAAGATATAACTAAAAATGAACAAAGAATCCAAAAAATAGAACAGCAGATGGAACAGACAGATAAGAAAATGGAGAGGAGAGAACACGAACAGATGATGATGAATAAAGAATTAGAGGATTCGATCTCCTTTCTCGAAATGGAAAAATCGTCCTTTTTTCTGAGATTTCAAAATGTGGCAGAAACTAAAGAAGAGAACCCAAGGCAAATAATGACAGGAATTTTGGCAGAAGCGACAAAAAAATCGAAGGAAGAAATAAGTATAGAATTGGATGAAGTATATAGGGTCTTCACAAACTATGCTCGGAGGCATAAGCTCCCTAGAGAGATCCATGTTCGCTTTGCGAGAAAAACAATCAAAGAAGAAGTATATAAGATAATGAGGGAAACACCACCAACATACAAAGAAAGAGAAATAATAGCTCTTAAACAGATACCTAGAAGAATAAGGGAAATTAGAAAAAGTTATAATTTTTTAACAACAGAATTGAATAAACATAGAGCAATGTTTAGATGGCTAATGCCCGAAGGAATCATGGTAACGTGGAATGATAGGAGATATAAATTGGACACAATACAGAAAGCACAGGAATTTTTTGAAACAAATTTCTATGTGGAAGAAGATAGACAACGATCAACTCAAAGAGAAATGGGAAAACAAGAGGAGCAAAGAGAACCGAGAACTAGGGGAGAAAAGGAAAGAATGGAAAGAGAGGGAGCTAGGGAAAAGACGAAACTAACTGGAGACAACACCAAAACACAGAAAATCAACTAAAGACAAACTGGAAAAATGGGAGAAGTTAAATTAATATCATTAAACATCAATGGACTCAACTCACCTACAAAAAGAACAAGAACATTTAAAAAATTACAGAAGATGAAAATGGACATTATAATATTGCAGGAGGTACATATAAAGAAACAACACCGTAAATTAATAGAATGTAACAGATTAGGAGAATTATATACATCTTTAGCAGAAGGGAAAAAAAAAGGCATCGCCATGTATGCGCACAAGCACTTACAGCCTAAGCAAGTATATCAAGATGATGAAGGCAGAATACTAATGGTAGAGATAGTAATAGGGGGGAAAAAAACATTATTAATAACAGTCTACGCACCAAATACTGCCCAAATGAGTTACTTTCAAAAAATCCATCACAAGATTAAGGAATTGGACTATGAAAATATTTGCCTCATTGGAGATTTTAATGCAATTGACAATATAGAAAAAGATTATGGGGCTAACAAACAGAAAAAAACTAAGAAAAAATTATTGCCACAAACTTTTTACGATTTGGTGCAGGAATATCAGCTTAAAGATGCATGGCGAGAAGTGAATAAAGAGAGAAAGCAATTTACATATTATTCGAATCCGCATAACTCGTGGTCTAGGATAGATATGGCATGGATGACGGCACAACTAAGAACAACTCTAAAAAGCATTGAAATAGCTGCTAATATCTGGGCTGACCATAATCCAATTGAGATATGTTGGAAAGGAGATCAAGAACGTAAAAGATGGATGTTAGATACAGAATTGTTGAAGGATAAGCAATATATAGAATGGATGCAGAAGGAATTGAAGATTTTCTTACAAATCAACTTCATAGAGCATACTAGTATACAAAATCTTTGGGACACGACTAAGGCCTATATTAGAGGCTTAACAATAGCATTTAATGCAAAAAAGAAAAGGGAAGAACAGCGATTAAAAGAAACACTAATAACCAAAATTCAGCAACTAGAAAAGGAATTACAACAGAATCCAGATAGACAGAAGATAAAAGAAGAACTAAAACTTACTAAGCATCAAATCAACCTGATGACAACTTCCGAAATTACAAAGAAAATGAAATTTGCAAAACAAAGATATTTTGAATTTGCTAATAAGACGGGAAGATGGTTAGCACATAAATTAAAATCAGAGAAGGAAAAAAGGACGATAATACAATTAAAGGATAAAGATGGAATTATGTACTACAACCAAGAAGACAAAAAACGAATAGCGACTGAATTCTACCGAGAATTGTATGCAGAAGAAGCAATAGATGAGGAGGATGTGAGGGAGTACATAGCTAAAATTAACTTGAAAAAGTTAAAGGACCAGCATGTAGAGTGTTTGAACAGACCAATAACGCTGATAGAAGTAGAGGAAATAAGGAAGAAACAAAAAAACAATAAGACACCAGGAACAGATGGTTTACCGATAGAATTATACAAAGCTCTGAACCAGACCCTGGATGAAGTACTAATTCAACTTTTCAATGCGGCATTATTGAAAGCTAACACTCCCCAATCATGGAATGACACATTAATCACCCTGATACCAAAACAAGATGCAGACAGAGAAAATATTAAAAACTATAGGCCAATTTCGCTGTTGAACGCAGATTATAAACTCTTTACATCAATCATGGCACACAGATTAAAAACATTCATAGCAGAATACATACACGAAGACCAGAATGGATTCATACCCGGTAGACAAATCCAAACAAATACTAGAATAATAATGGACACATTAGAATTTTATGAATATCACCCGGACAAACAATTGGCACTAATATTCTTGGACGCACAGAAAGCATTTGATAACCTGAATTGGACATTTCTAATAACACAATTACAACAAATGGAAGCAGGAAACAAATTCATCCCGATGATACAGAATATATATAAAAACCAAAAAGCAAGAGTATTGATCAATGGCCAGACATCGGATTGCTTTGAAATTAAGAGAGGAGTAAGACAGGGATGCCCACTGTCCCCCTTATTGTTTATATTAACCTTAGAAATACTATTGGAAGAGATTAGGAGGGACAAGGAGCTGTCCGGACTTAAGATAAAAAACCAACAATACAAGTTGATGGCCTTTGCAGACGATGTGGTACTGATAGTAGACAACCCCCTAGAGGCCGGCACTAAGGTGTTGAATAAAATACGACAATTTGGGAAAGTAGCAGGATTGAAAATAAATATGCAAAAAACTAAAATTATAACAAAAAACATTACAAAGGCCCAACAAGGAAAATTGGAAGAGTTAATGGGGATACAAATAACGAAGAAAATTAAATATTTAGGGATACAAAT
Source organism: Coluber constrictor foxii (assembly GCA_038048745.1). Lineage (NCBI taxonomy): Eukaryota > Metazoa > Chordata > Lepidosauria > Squamata > Colubridae > Coluber > Coluber constrictor. The sequence goes on along the minus strand of JAWJVD010000117.1, from coordinate 1,484 downwards.
GACTAATAAAGTATCATCTTTGAAGGAAGATAATTATTCAGAACTTAAAAAACAAATTGATAAAGACTTGCAGAAATGGAATAAACTACAGTTATCAATGATTGGGCGTATATCGACAATAAAAATGAATGTACTTCCACGAATTTTATACCTGTTTAGAGTAATACCAATTAATCCCGGCAAAGCATTCTTTAAAGATTTGGATAAGATGACTGCTAAATTTATATGGCAAGGAAGAAAGGCCAGAATAAAATTAAAATATCTACAGGATGCCCAAGAAAGAGGAGGGATGGGCTTACCTAATTGGCAACTTTACTACAAAGCGACAGTATTAACTTGGATACGGGAATGGATTGATTTACGAAATAGAAGAATATTAATAATAGAAGGGCCAGACTTAACCAAAGGATGGCACGCATATTTATGGGATGAAAAATACATAAAACAGGGACAATTCTGCAGACATATGGTTAGAGCACCTCTGATTAAAATTTGGCACGAGATTAAAAAGTCGCAATACATGGAAATGCCAAGATGGGTCTCCACGATGGAGGCTCAAATTTACCCTAACACTCTAGACCCAAGTAAGATGAAAACATACCATGAGCTCCTGACAGAAGAAGGAAATCTAAGAACAAGAGAACAATTAAAAGAACAAGAAATAGAATTGGATTGGCTAACCTACTTTCAATTAAAAACCAAATACAACTCAGATAAGGAGAGATATGGAATACAACGAGAACCAAGTCAATTAGATAAAATATTTTTAGGCCCCATTGAAAAATCGATAACCAAATTTTATAACTATTTACTAGCACAGGTATTACAAGAAGAAATTGTTAAAGAAAATATGATTGCGTGGGCGAAAAATTTTGGTTACTCGTTACAGTTAGATGAATGGGAGAAAATTTGGAAATATAACAAGAAGGTAACCCTATCAACAGCATATAAAGAAAATGCATTAAAAATGTTTTACAGATGGCATTTCCCGCCGGCGAGAATCGCCAAGATGTACCCTAATGTATCACCGGGCTGTTGGAAATGTAGGGAAAAAAAAGGAACTTATTATCATATGTGGTGGCTCTGTCCCAAGGCCAAACAATTCTGGAACAATATTAGGATAAAGTTAGAACAAATAACATCCCAGCATATATCGTTGAAACCACAGACTTTTTTATTAGGAATATTTACAGAACATTATGATAAGGACATAAGATATTTAATCACACACATCTTGACAGCCGCAAGGATTTCGTATGCACAACATTGGAAATCAGATACAATCCCAACCGACAGTCAAATAATAACTAAAATCATGGAATGCGCAGAAATGGACAGATTGACAAAAAAAATACAAGATAAAGAAGATTCGATGTACTACCAGGTGTGGCAAAAATGGTACCAATGGCTATCTAAAGTGAATAATTGACCCTGCATATAGTAAAATGAATTTATACAATATACATACAGATACACATATAGTT
>JAWJVD010000116.1:0-39075 GCA_038048745.1 Coluber constrictor foxii | reverse complement strand
CACCTCGCCTACTCGCCTGCTCCCACTCGCCTTCTGGAAGCTGGGGAGGTCAAAAACGGGATGGGGAAGGCCTTGGGAGCCCGTTTCTGGGCAGCAATACTGGAGGCTGGGGAGGCGAATCATGGGACGCGCGGAGGTCTTGGAGAGCAAAAACTGGCCCGTTGGCCTCACCAGCCTCGAGAGAGAGAGGGAGAGAGGGAGAGGGGAGAGAGAGAGAGAGGGAGAGAGAGATGGAGAGAGGGAGAGAGGGAGGGGGAGAGAGGGAGAGAGAGGGGGGGAGAGAGAGAGAGGGAGAGAGAGAGGGAGAGAGGGAGGGGGAGAGAGGGAGAGAGGGGGGGAGAGAGGAAGAGGGAGAGAGAGAGAGAAATGGAGAGGGGGAGAGAGAGAGGGAGAGAGAGGGGGAGAGAGGGAGCGGGAGAGAGGGAGAGGGAGAGAGAGAAATGGAGAGGGGGAGAGAGAGAGAGGGAGAGAGAGGGAGCGGGAGAGGGAGAGAGAAATGGAGAGGGGGAGAGAGAGAGAGAGGGAGCGGGAGAGAGAGAAATGGAGAGGGGGAGAGAGGGAGAGAGGGAGAGAGGGAGGGGGAGAGGGGAGAGAGAGAAGGAGAGGGAGAGAGAGATGGAGAGGGGGGAGAGAGGGGGAGAGAGAGGGGGAGTGAGGGAGAGGGAGAGAGAGGGAGAGCGGGAGAGAGGGAGAGGGAGGGAGGGAGAGAAATGGAGAGGGGGAGAGAGAGAGGGAGAGAGAGGGGGAGAGAGGGAGCGGGAGAGAGGGAGAGGGAGAGAGAGAAATGGAGAGGGGAGAGAGAGAGAGGGAGAGAGAGGGAGCGGGAGAGGGAGAGAGAGAAATGGAGAGGGGGAGAGAGAGAGAGGGAGCGGGAGAGAGAGAAATGGAGAGGGGGAGAGAGGGAGAGAGGGAGGGGGAGAGGGGAGAGAGAGAAGGAGAGGGAGAGAGAGAGCGGGAGAGAGGAAGAGGGAGAGAGAGAGAGAAATGGAGAGGGGGAGAGAGAGAGGGAGAGAGAGGGGGAGAGAGGGAGCGGGAGAGAGGGAGAGGGAGAGAGAGAAATGGAGAGGGGGAGAGAGAGAGAGGGAGAGAGAGGGAGCGGGAGAGGGAGAGAGAGAAATGGAGAGGGGGAGAGAGAGAGAGAGGGAGCGGGAGAGAGAGAAATGGAGAGGGGAGAGAGGGAGAGAGGGAGAGAGGGAGGGGAGAGGGGAGAGAGAGAAGGAGAGGGAGAGAGAGATGGAGAGGGGGAGAGAGGGGGAGAGAGAGGGGGGAGTGAGGGAGAGGGAGAGAGAGGGAGAGAGAGCGGGAGAGAGGGAGAGGGAGGGAGGGAGAGAGAGAGGGACACACACACACACACACACACAGAGAAATCACTCATACACCCCCCCCCCCAGGCAGCCACATCCTTTCACTAGCCTGCTTTCCACCCCCAGATGCATAACAAATTAAAGTTTAACTTGTGTGTATTGTTAGGACTGCTAAATCAGCCATGACCACCTGGTCACACGACGCCCACTCTGCCGGTCCGGCCCTCCAATCGTCTGAGGGACCGTGAATTGGCCCCCTGCTTAAAAAGTTTGAGGACCCCTGTCCTAAATTGATGGGAGGAGAAGGCAGATATGTTGCCAAGTATGTATTACACCCCATATATTTTGTCAGGCTTCCCCCCCTGCTGGCAGAGGGGGGGAGAGGCAGCGATGGGATTGTAGCCCCATCACTATATAGCAATAGTGCTAGGTACTTAAGACTTATACACTGCTTTACGGGGCCCTTCTAAGCGATTTACAGAGGCAGCCTCTTGCCTCCAACAATCCGGGTTCTCATCTTAAGGACCTCGGAAGGATGGAAGGCTGAGTCAACTTTGAGCCGGTCAAGATTGAACTTCCTGGCTGTGGGCAGAGTTAGTCTGCAATATTGTATTCTAACAGGAAGGAAGGAAGGAAGGAAGGAAGGAAGGAAGGAAGGAAGGAAGGAAGGAAGGTGATCTGTCCCCCCCCTTCAGAGACCCACAAAAACACAGCCAGCCGAGGGTTAATAATCACTTGGCACACTCCGCAGTTCTTATCTCAACCTTGGCAGCGATATGCACACCGTCTGCCAAGGACTTTATTGGTTTACACAAACAAGCAAATCTCCTACGTAGCTTTGCCGTTCATCTAGCTTCCAAGACTACGAGGTTGCTCCGTTTGTTTAGCTTTGTTCGTCACGAACTTCGTAACCCACCGTACTGTCTTATATACATATGCTTCTGGGTGTGGTCCAGTGAGTCATTGATCCCATGACTCCAATCCAATGACTCAGCATTTCCTCATACGTCTCAGCTGCAGTACCCTTTTCTCTCGCCTTCTTTGGCGTGCGTCCAGGAATGACGTCTCTCCCTCACTCTCATCTGAGGCACCTGTTTCCCCACTACTTGGCTCTCTTTCAGCTGGCACCTGAGCCGGTGCCAGAGGGGGAGGGCTGGGAGATCTGGCTGGCTCCTCTTCCTCCTGCTCAGAGCTGCCTTCCTCCAAAGGGATAGGCTCAGAGGACGGGGCCACAACAGAAGGAAGGAAGGAAGGAAGGAAGGAAGGAAGGAAGGAAGGAAAGGAAGGAAGGAAGGAAGGGGAGGGAGGGAGGAAAGAAGGAAGGAAGGAAGGAAGGGGAAGGAAGGAAGGAAGGAAGGAAGGAAGGAAGGAAGGAAGGAAGGAAGGAAGGAAGGAAGGAAGGAAGGAAGGAAGGGGAGGGAGGGAGGAAAGAAGGAAGGAAGGAAAGAAGGAAGGAAGGTAGCAATAGCACTTTTAAGACTTATATACCGCTTCACAGTACTTCACAGCCCTCTCTAAGCGGTTTAGAGAGTCAGCATCTTGCCCCCAACAATCTGGGTCCTCATTTTAACAACCTCGGAAGGCTGGAAGTGTCCGAAGCCACAATTAAGCAAACTGATTTGTGACACCTTGGCCATGGTGCCAAATCACAATTAGCTTCCAATTCAAGGTAATGCATCTCCCATACATTCACGTTTTATTGGCCGAGTCCAAGCGCCAACGTATAAAAGCCATGGCAAAATTCCTTAATTGTATGGTATTTTATATGAAGGCACTGTTTTGAGCGCAGGCAATTAAATCCTGATTCCGTAAGGGATCTTTTTCTTCGGCTTTCGTTTCTCCTCTCGGGCCAACCGCCAGAAGCAGAAGATGCTGCCGTTGGATTAGTTTTGCCACGCGGCGCCAAATCTACGGTTAGCTGCTCTGAAATAAACTCGAAGCTAATTTTGAAAGGCAGCCAGTCTTCAGTTTAGCTCTTCGTTCTAGAGCTACCCTCGTTTTATTAAAAAGTACAGATTGTAGAAAAGAGTGTTTTAAAGGTAATTCTTCAAGAGAGTTTACTATGTTAAAAAAAAACAACCACGCGCACCGAGTGGAAGTGCCTAGGGCTAGGAAATACATTCTGCGCTTTTAATAATATAGCTATTTGGTCTCGGCTGTGTGTACGAATTTGCATAGCCCTTAACACTTCATGAATGAAAATGGGGAGGGGGGGGGGACTTCTTTTAACACCCAGAGACCCGAGCTTTACTTCTTACCACTGTCGCAACCGCACAGGGGTTTTATTTCTTTTATTTTATTCGGTGGTCTGCGTTGAACGTGCTACGCACAAACAGGTCACTGAAAGGAATACGATGCCAAAGGAGAGGATTTGACTTGTAGGATAGCGTGCTTATATCTTCGGCTGATAAGTTATAGAGGTGTATTTGGGAAGATAGGGACGCGGTGGCTCAGTGGTTGAGACGCTGAGCTTGTCGATCGAAAGGTCGGCAGTTCGGCGGTTCGAATCCCGAGCGCCGTGTATAACGGGGTGAGCTCCCGTGACTTGTCCCAGCTTCTGCCAACCTGGCAGTTCGAAAGCAGGTAAAAAAGGCAAGTAGAAAAAATAGGGACCCCCCTTTGGTGGGAAGGGAACAGCGTTCCGTGCGCCTTTGGCGTTGAGTCACGCCGGCCACATGACCACGGAGACGTGCCCCGGACAGCGCTGGCTCGTCGGCTTTGAAACGGAGATGAGAACCGCCCCCTAGAATCGGGAACGACTAGCACAGATGTGCAAGAGGAACCTTTATTTGGGAAGCTGTGCCAGTACGATCCATGGAAACAGGAAGGAACCAGGTGAGTTAGACACTGAGCTCCTGTCCCGGCCCTTCAAATACAACCAGAATAGAAGATTTCCGTCTTGACAGGAGAGGGCAGGGGAGCAAGGAAGGCAATGGCTGAGAACGTCTCTTGCCAAGAAGACCATCGTTTGATGCCTGTTAGTCAGGAGGGTGGAACGAAAAACCAACACTAGGAAACTGGGGGTGAAGGATGGCTTTGCAACACACACACACACACACACACACACACACACACACATGGAAATCAGAACCTCTTACCTTGTAAAGCTGGTGGAAACCAATTGCAATGCCAGTCATAATAATTGCTAGGGCACCATAATCTCTCCATCTGGAGCTCGGGGGACCTGAGGAGGAAAAGCAGGCAAGCAAAGAAAGAAAGAAAGAAAGAAATATGTTAGAGGAGGGGGGGAAAGTCACGTGTCATCAGAAAGGTACAGAGGCATCTCCTTCCCTGACCCCTTAAAATGTTTCAATCCCTCCCTTAAGGAGGGATAGAAATACTTTAAGATTTAACTTCAGGAAGGCTGGAGACCTAAAAGATGGAGGGGGGAGGGGAGGGGGAAATGGGATATGTACAGGTAGACCTCGACGTACAACTGAATTAATTTAGGAATTATTAATTCCCCACAGAGAGGGGCTCCTCAGGGTGCCATCGGCCAAGTTATGTTGGCTGGCGACCCCCAGGGGGAGGGCCTTCTCTGTGGGAGCTCCTGCCCTTTGGAATGAACTGCCCCCGGAAATGCGCAAGATCTCCGACCTCCGTGTATTTCGCTGTGCCCTCAAGACCCTGCTGTTCCGCCAGGCCGGGCTATCCGTGTAAATGATTTTAAATCGCACGTTTTAAATTTTGGGCTTTAATTCGGGCCGAAATTATTTAATAATTTTAATGATTTTTAATTGATGTCTGTTTTTTGTGCTTTTAATAGGCTGTATACCGCCCTGAGTCCTTCGGGAGAAGGAGGTATAGAAATAAAATAAGAATAATAAGAATTATTATTATTATTATTATTATTTAATCTGTAGTGAGATTCACAGCCTTTGAGGCTGGTTAATAGCTCAGCAGCTCGAGTCCTAACCAAGGACCTAGGAACTGTTAAGGTATCGTCGAAGGATGTAAGGTGTTCCGAGTAAGGTGGTTTTTTGTAGAGTCAAAATGTTCAAGTCCGGTAAATTTAGAATTTTTAAATAGCGGGGTAGCCCTTTGGGTATTGCTCCAAGGGCTCCAATTACAATCGGAACAACACATGATTTCTTTTTCCACAGTCGCTCAACTTCAATTTGCAAGTCCCGGTACTTTGTGATTTTTTTTCTTGCTGCTTATCTTCAATCCGTGCATCACCAGGTATTGCAATGTCAATGAACCATACTTTATAATAATAATAATATCATCATCATCATCATTATTATTATTATTATTTTCACACCTGTGGCTATTGTAGCGTCTCCGTGGTCACGTGATTAAAACCCAGGAGCTTGGCACGTATTTACGACGTTCACTTAACAAGGGTGGGGGGAAAAACGGTTTTAAAATGGGGCAAAAGTCACTTTAACAAATGCTGAAGCAACTGAAATTTGGGGCAGGATTTACCTGTGTTGCCAATCCCTGCCTTTGATTCCTAACCTCTCCTTCAATGCGGGTCTCGTGAACACGAATGAAGGGGTTACTCCTGACCGTCACAGAAGTTTTGACGTCTTTATACGGCCAATAATTTGGGGTTTGAACTACAGCGAAGACTGCTTCCCACCCCCAATCTCTACTGCTTTGACCTCCAGAAACAGCCCAGGAGACACCTGTAGGCCTCCGTGCCCAACCTCATCCGCGCTGGCCTCTCACCTCTTCCATCTCTCCCTCTGTTCCCATCATGCTCCTGCTAAGAACATTTTATTGCCCCTTGGTTTTCATTATTAATGAAAAGGGACTGGGATGCTCTTTCGGAAAGTTCAGAGAGTCTATAAAGAGAAGGAGCCGAAATGCCATTTTGCGCATTTTTCGGCAGGCGTGAAACAATTTTGTCTGGTGGCAAAAAATAAAAGAGGCCGAGGAGAAAGGGAAAGAACTAATTGGAAGCGGAGGATGGGTGGGGTGGGGTGGTATTTGAGGCTTTGCCATTTGCTTTCCTGGCTGCAACGGGTGGGGTGGTAAAGGAAAATCAAACCGGTGGGTAGCCCTGGGATCTGATGCCAATAGGCCAATTTGCAGACTTTTCCAGAGATAAAATGTTTGAGGTGAGGCCGATTGCCCGCTTTAAGCAAATCTGACTCGGGGACCCCAGGTTTTCAAGATTCCCAAAAGAAAAAAAAAATGCTTACTTACCGTATTTTTCGGAGTATAAGACGCACCTTTCCCCCCCCAAAAAGAGAGTAAAAATCTGGGTGCATCTTATATTCCAAATGTAGCCCCGCCTGGCTTCTCAAACTGAGGTTTCAGAGGCTGAAAAAAGCATCAGAAACGAAGCTTCAGGAAAAAAGCCTCCAAATAGAGTTTCAGAGGCTTTTTTTCTGAAGCTGTTTCGGAGGCTTTCAGAGGCAGAAAAGAAAGTTTTTTTTCTGAGTTTCAGAAGTTTCAGAGGCAGAAAAAAAAGTTTTTTCTGAGTTTCAGAAGTTTCGGAGGCAGGAAAAAAAAAGCAAGGCACAGAGCTCACCACTGTTGCTAAAATTCACCTTTGGGAACAGGTGATTGGGGATATTCGGGAGGCCGAGCCACCTGCCAATCATCTTTTTTCTTATTTTCCTCCCCAAAAACTAAGGTGCGTCTTATACTCCGGTGCATTTTATACTCCAAAAAAATACGGTAATTGCAAGGCGTTTTCCATAGCTGGCAGCTCGAAGAGGGGGGTGGACTTCCACTCCCAGAATTCCCCAGCCGGCGTTGCCATCTTTGAGCCACCAACATTGAAAAAAAAAAAAACACTTGTGGATTCAGAATTTTAAGCTCATTTATAAATGCAGAAGCTAGGAAGGGCTGCACGGAAGAGCTAAAAGCAGTGTTTCCAAAGTTTCAACCATGAACATCAAGGCACTGAAGAGGGGGACGGGACCCTAACCAAAACAGCGACTCAGAATATTGTCAGAGGTGCCGAGGTGAGCTAACTTTCTTCCAAAATAATAATGCTGTATGTAAATAGTGGCATGCTTAAAGGGCCATCTGTCACCAACGTGATGCCTGATTATAGGACCAAGCTACTACATTAAAAAAAATAAAAATAAATAGATGTGGAGACTCTAGAAAGAGTGAAGAGAAGAGCAAGAAAGATGATTAGGGGGACTGGAGGGTAAAACATATGAAGAAGGGCTGCCGGAATTGGGGATGTCTACTTTAATGAAGGGACGCGGTGGCTCAGGGGTTAAGACGCTGAGCTTGTCGATTGAAAGGTCGGCAGTTCGGCGGTTCGAATCCCGAGCGTCGCATAACGGGGTGAGCTCCAGTGACTTGTCCCAGCTTCTGCCAACCTAGCAGCTCGAAAGCGCATAAAAATGCAAGTAGAAAAACAGGGACCACTTTTGGTGGGAAGGGAACAGGGTTCCGTGCGCCTTTGGCGTTGAGTCATGCCGGCCACAGGACCATGGAGACGTCTTTGGACAGCGCTGGCTCTCCGGCTTTGAAACGGAGATGAGCACCGCCCCCTAGAGTCGGGAACGACTAGTGCGAGGGGAAACTTTACCTTTAATGAAAAGAAGAACTAGGGGTGATACAATAGTGGTCTTCTGAGGCTGCCACAAAGAAGGGGTCAAGCTATTCTCCAAAGCCCCTGAGGGCAGGACAAGAAGCAATGGATGGAAACTCATCAAGGAGAGAAGCAACTTAGAACTAAGGAGAAATTTCCTGACAGTTGGAGACACCCTTTTCCCTCTGATGCGATCCCTTTCGGGAAAAAACACCCACGAGGAAAATCGTAAAAATTCAGGTCATCTTGAGAAGGCTTAGGAGAGGTAAACACACCTTGGCTAAGGAACTCCCCAGAATTTCTATGTAATGAAACGGGTTAGGAGAGGAAGGTGGGGAGAAAGACCATATAAATCCTATCAATCATTTAAATACTTCAAGCCATCCTTAAACTGGGATGACAGTATTTCATAAATGTCGATAGCAGATTTTTTTCTCTCTCTCTCTCTCTCCTTGCCTCCTCCTCCTCCTCCTCCTCCTTTCCTTCATCCTCCTACAAGTAAGGGGGTTCATTTTAGGAGCCTGTTTAAACTCGTCAGATTGAGTGATGCTCCCTCCAACTAATCGCATGTCAAATAAAAGATATTTTACGTAATAAATTACCGCTACAAGTAATTCGCTTGTCATTTATCAGTTTTATTATCAGTCAGCCCAAGTCTTGTTTCTCTATATTAATCAAAATCAAGGAGTTGGAGGTGGTGGTGTGTGTGTTTTTTTTTAAGAAACAGTTTTGACACCTCTTGACAGAAAGGGCAGATGTGAAGAGGGAGAATTCACGCTGGCGGCGCGTGTGCACAGATTTGCACGCCCCTGAATGCGCTTGATTTGCTAAGTCAACCCGTGTCCGCTCTGGCCACCCAGAAAGCTGATCCCTTGTACCTGCCAGCTTTTTATACAATAGCCCATCATCCTTTCTGGTCCTACAAAGCAGAGTTTTCATTTACGTCGTGGCCAAAATTATGGAAAGCTTTTGGGGAAAGTGTATTTTTGAGGTTTGATGGTTAATAACACCCCCTTTTGGGGGGGGGAGTTTCAAGATAATCCTACTCCACTGCTGGAATGGCCTGGGAAGAGGTCAGACCTGAACCCAATTGAAAATCTATGGAGCCGACTAAAGAAACTTGTTAAGTCAGAAGAGACCCAGCAATAAAACCCATTCTTCAATCTTGGTTTCACATGAGAACAGCTGCAGAACTCAAAGGCTTGGTTCACTCCATGGGAAGACGATGTAAGGCCGTCATTCGTGGTAAAGGTGACCCAACTCAGGATTAATAGACATGGTGAACATTTTTGAATATCTCGCTTTTTCTGCGTGTTTCACTTTTCTTCTTTAGACTGTCACTGCTATTCTAATAGCAAATCCTTCATAAAAGTTATTGCGTTTCTTTCTTTCTTTCTTTCTTTCTTTCTTTCTTTCTTTCTTTCTTTTTCTTTCTTTCTTTCTTTCTTTTTCCTTCCTTCCTTCCTTCCTTCCTTCCTTCCTTCCTTCCTTCCTTCCTTCCTTCCTTCCTTCCTTCCTTCCTTCCTTCCTTCCTTCTTTCTTTCTTTCTTTCTTTCTTTCTTTCTTTCTTTCTTTCTCCGGAGACTCAGGGCGGCTTACAATGCGTTAGGCAATAGCCTTCATACTTTTGTATATACCTGCTTAGTAGAGCTTTCACCCCCCCCCCCAAGTGGTGTTCTTTTTTATACAAAGTTAGCTTATTGCCCCCACAATCCTTCTCTTTCTCCCTCCTTCTTATATACTCAAGGGTCTAGGAGTCAATCTTGAGTTTCTTCCTTATCTGTCCTGTCTTTTCCAAGGTGATACTTTCTGTAGTGGCTGCCATATAGTAATATTCTTTTCAAGGCTGCCTCTCCCAACCCTCTGTTTATGAATATCAAAATAACAGCACAACTAAGAAATCAAATAGGCAACAATATCTGATATATCTAATATCTGATATCTAATTATATATCTAATATCTGATATCTAATCTAATATTGATATCTAATTTTATGGTACTACTCCAAAAGAAAAAAAAAAGTGGTGTTATTAGCTAGTTTTAGAAAATACACTTTTCCCAAAAGGTTTCCACTATTTTGGCCACTTCTATTTTTCGCACAAGGAATTCCAGTGTGTAAAAAAATCTTCCTGCCTTGTTGCAGGCAGTCAGCTCACTCAGTGACCGTTCAAAGTTACAACGGCACTGGGGGGGGGAAGTGACTTGTTGTGACCCTTTTTTTCCCCAGTTACGACCGTTGCACAATCCCCGTGGTCACGTGATCAAAATTCAGATGCTTGGCGACTGATTCATACTTATGACCTTTGCAGTGTCCCTTTCTGCGACCTTCTAACAAGCATCAGCATTTCAGAGCTGCATTTATGCTCGTGCTGACATAAGAAGGAGAAGCGGAGGCAACTGGAAAGAGACGTTTGACTTTTCACCTACTTATTTTCCCTGGAGATAATATCCCCTAGGAGATGGGATGGGAGGGGGGAAATTCCTTTGAGTTGGAGCAGTAGATTAGGGGTAGAGTGACTTGGAAGATGGCCAATGAGTGCAGAGGAGTGGGGGAAGGAAAGGGAGGGTTTTTGGGTCGGAAGTCAGTGTTGGCTACAATGAGTCGGGGCCAGAAATGTCGTGCTTAATAAATAAGAGTTTTTTCATCAAAGACTTTGTTTGAAATGCAATTTATTTGAGATGACCTCGAAACTTGACACAAAGTCAATAGGATAAGCGACATTCACTTAACAACCAGGTGACTAGCTTATCAACGGCAGTATTCATTTAACAACTGGGGCAAGGAATGTTGTAAAATGGGGGCAGCTCGCTTAACAAATGCCTCACTTAACAACTGAAATGTTGGGTCGTAAATCGAGGACTACCTCGTCATTCTCAGCCAGCCATTTCCCCTGACATTCTTTTCTTTCTACATGCCGGCAGTTGCGGTCTTAATAGCATTTATCCCTGATTGTGTCGTGACTCTACAACCACGTTGTGAAGTAAACTGGGCTCCCCTACTGTCTTTCCTCGCTTCAGGAAAAAAACCCGTTGTAGAAGATGGTTTTGAATGCCTTTCTGGATCCAAAGGGGAGTAACTTTACTGCACGTCTGAGTTGTCGCAGACAATTAAATTAATTTCCTTTCTAGCTCCCCGAACAGGGACAAGAGCCAAGCTACAGCAAGGGGACAAAGTTATAGTTCATTTTCACGACGTCTTTATTGGGACTAATGAGCGGTCGGAGATTTTCGCGCGCGCCTCTTCCTGAAGAGGAACTCAGAAGGAATTCCAACTTTTGAGAAAGAGAGACGAAGAAGAAGATATTTTGGAATCGCTGGGAAGGGCGCCGAGGGATTTAGACTCTCCCTTCGATCAGAAGATGAACAGGCTCTGTTTAGCCCTTCGGATAAAACGAGAAGGCCAAATAACAACTCAGAAATAATAAAGCAGCTTGAAACATGAAATAAATGTAATAATGAAATGTATGAAGCGTTTTTTTTTTTTAACAGGAGATAAGCCACTGTTAAATAATTGTTAAGTTAGAATAATAATGCCAAGGGATACAATAAATTGTCAAATAAGAGAAATTAAATAACTTGTAAATTTTGGACATGGGATTAAGCATAAAAGAATTGTAACCGATCGATACACTTTCTGTAGCTGTAATGGATGATGGCTGTTTTATGTTTTGGTTTGTTTAAAAAATGAAATAAAAAATCAAATAATAATAATAATAATAATAATAATAATAATAATAATAATAATAATGCAGCTTGATGGCTTCCAACAGGCTACTTACTGTATGATGAGAGCTGTGTGGGCTGAATTGGCACCAACTGTGGGGGGAAATTGTGGGGCTGAGTTTCCTCTTTCGGGGTGCCCGATTGCTGGAAGGCCAAATCTATTTCTTCATCGGTGAGACCTGGAGGTAGAAGAAAAGGAAAAAGCTTTGTAGAAAACTTCTCTGATTCCTGGAAGTTCTTTACTAATGTAGACAAGGTAAGATAACTTTATTGTCATTTTTTTTTTAACCATAAACACACTGTCCCATGTTAAAAATGAAATTCTGCTTCCGGCTCTCAAAAGAAAGTGTACATCTATCCAAACACATACGCAACACACATATACACATGCTATGTACATAAATAAATATATTCCCATTCATCCATCCCTATATCCCTCCCTCCATTGATCCATGTATCCCTGTATCTATTTATGTGTCTATCTATGCATATCTCTCTCTCTCTCTCTCTCTCTCTCTCTCTCTCTCTCTCTCTCTAGCTATCTATCTATCTATCTATCTATCTATCCTTCCTATCCTATCCTATCCTATCCTATCCTATCCTATCCTATCCTATCCTATCCTATCCTATCCTATCCTATCCAATCCAATCCAATCCAATCCAATCCAATCCAATCCAATCCAATCCATCTACCCTGTTTCCCCTGAAATAAGCCCAATCGGGCTTTTGAGCGCATGCGCTAAAAATAAGCTCCTCCCCTGAAAATAAGCCCTCCCCGAAAATATTTAAACACATGTGCAGCCAGTCCCCGCTATTAGGGTTTGGGAGACAGAGCTGGAAATCAGGTAAGACGGCAAGAGGAGCCCCATTTTGCTCCATACACCCCAATATAATAAGACATCCCCGAAAATAAGGCCAAGCACTTATTTCGGGGTTCAAAAAAATATAAGACTGGGTCTTATTTTCAGGGAAACACGGTACCTTCTAATAAAATCATCCCAGCTTCATCAGCTTTCCCATCTTTCATCCTTCCACTGGAAGAAAAGATGGAAGTGGTCTTATTGCCATGCGCTCAAAAGCCCGATTGGGTTTATTATCAGGGGATGTCTTATTTTGGGGGAAACAGGGTATCTCTCTCTCTCTCTCTCATCTATCTATCTATCATCTATCTACCATGTTTTCCCCAAAATAAGACCCTGTCTTATATTGTTTTGAGCCGTGAAATAAGCGCTTGGTCTTATTGCCATGCGCTCAAAAGCCCAATTGGGCTTATTATCAGAGGGTGTCTTATTTTGGGGGAAACAGGGTATCTCTCTCTCTCTCTCTCTCTTTCTCTATCTATCTATCTATTTTCCCCCAAAATAAGAAAATAAGACCCTATCTTATATTTTTTTTGAGCCCTGAAATTGCCATGCGCTCAAAAGCCTGATTGGGCTTATTATCAGGGGGTGTCTTATTTGGGGGGGGGGGAACAGGGTATATTACTTATACATTTGTTTTATCCATTATCGTTCTATTGTAGTTCAGCATCCCTTATCAGAGTTCAGTTCTGATCTCTTCACCGTTTGAGTCACTTTCACTATGAAAAATCCCTAGAAAAGTTTCCTGGAAATCTTAGCAAGCCGTTTCAGCAAAACAAGTGCTACTCCTGAATTTTGGATCCGCAGGGACTGGGTGGGCAAACACATAATCTTTCACACTGCTGCAATTTAACCTTAAGCGATGGCGTATTATTAAGTCTTCACTGCCACTTTCCAAATGTGGTTCATTCAATTTCCTTAATTTATCTTTGCGTTTATGGCTGCTTTTGAAGTAGTTTTTCTATTGCGTTTCCCCCCATTCTTCCTCTTGGAAATATATATATATATATATATATATAAACAAATGGGGGGGAAATATGCACCATCAACTGCAAATGCGGCTCATTTTAATCTGTAATAGTGTGGAGAAAAAAAACCCCAACAACAACTTGAGAGTGGGGAGAAAACTAACAATAATGTAGGAAAACAGACAGGGAAACAAAAAGCTAATTATTGGGTTAGACAACTAATTAGTCTAGATTGTTTCTGGAGATGGGAATAATTTGCTTTATTTTATGACAAATGCCGAAATAAAAAAAGGCAAATGGGGAAACAGGTCTGGCTATGATTAGAGGCGACTGGGACGCAGAACACTGAAAAGAACAAAACCGAAACAGATCAGAGGAAACGGGCTCAAACATTTCAGAAATTAGATTTGATGGTGCCATGGTCTGGAAGGCTGTCACCTGGGTCACACAAGCGGCGTTTGGGGAAGTCATCTTGACCAAGACGGATTGGGGGGAAACATCGGGGACATCTCCCCATCTGCTACAGTCAGAACATCTGGGAAAAATTTGGCCAACAAGAAAGAGAGCAAGGGGGAAGAGAAAGTAAGGAAACCAGCTGCTGACCAGCACATGTAAAGGAAGTCCTACAGCTGGGCTGGTTTAAAGAAGAAGACGAGGAAGAAGAGGAAGGAGGAGGAAGAGGAGGAGGAGGAATAAGAATCAGGAGGAGGAGAAGAAAGAGAAAGAGGAGGAGGAGGAGGAGGAAGAGAAATAAGGATCAGGAGAAGAAGGAGGAGGAGAAGGAATAAGAATCAGGAGAAGAAGAAGAAGAAGAAGAAGAAGAAAGAGAAGGAGGAGGAAAAGGAAGAGGAGGAGAGGAGGAGGAATAAGGATCAGGAGGAGGAGGAGGAGGAGAGGAAGAGGAGGAATAAGAATCAGGAGAAGAAGGAGGAGGAAGAGAGGAGGAGGAGGAATAAGAATCAGGAGAAGGAGGAGGAGAAGGAAGAGGAGGAGAGGAGGAGGAGGTATAAGAATCATGAGAAGAAGGAGGAGAAGGAGGAGGAGAAGGAGGAGGAGGAAAAAGAGAAGGAGGAGGAGAAGGAGGAAGAAGAGGAGGAGGAATAAGGATCAGGAGAAGGAGGAGGAGGAGGAGGAATAAGAATCAGGAGAAGAAGAAGAAAGAGAAGGAGGAGGAGAAGGAGAAGGAGAAGGAGGAGGAGAAGGAAGAGGAGGAGAGGAGGAGGAGGAATAAGGATCAGGAGAAGAAGAAGAAGGAGAAGGAGGAGGAGGAATAAGAATCAGGACAAGGAGGAGGAGGAGAGGAAGGGGAGGAATAAGAATCAGGAGGAGGAGGAGGAATAAGAATCAGGAGAAGGAAAAGGAGGAGGAGGAGGAGGAGGAGGAGAAGGAGGAGGAGACACGCATTACAAATGAAAAGATAGACGTGGTTTATTCGCCTTGAGCATGAAGGTCCCTCACCATCGATCACAGGGAAATGTTGCAATGGAAGAAAAAGTGCGAACATAAAATACAAGGAGGGTTGTGGGAACGAAAACTGGATCCCAGGTTAGGTTTGAGACTCGGCAATTAAAACTAAAGAGGGCTGGCCATAAGAGCAAGTTAACCAAGTTAGTCAAGATGAACAAACTACCGCGTTTCCCTGAAAATAAGACCGGGTCTTATATTAATTTTTGCTCCAAAAGAGGTATTAGGGCTTATTATTGGGGGGGGGGAATATAGTACTAAATGCATCCATCTGGCTGACAATCTTAACTGGGGCTTATTTTGGGGGCATAGGGCTTATATTACGAGCATCCTGAAAAATCATGCTAGGACTTATTTTCCCGTTGAGTCTTATTTTCGGGGAAACAGGGTAGTTCCGGCAATTCCTGGGTTGGCCCGTAGAATTGCCTTTTTAGCTTTTGTGAGCTGGCAGGGGAACTTGAAAAAGCCATAACAGATTCCTAGTGAAAATTAAGCAGAAACAGGATTAACTGTAGGCACATGCTGGATTGATCCCGTCACTTAAAAGCTAACCCAGGTTTTCACATACATTCAGCCACATGCATTCAGCCCTTTCAAGTTTCAGCGCCCTTCCCATGGTGCTTCGGATGTGATTTGGAGGAGGTGCTTCAGAAGGAATGGGACTAGAGACACAATTCTCGGTGGCTCATTAAAGCAGCCATTTTATCTGCCAGATACAGCTGCTTTAATGAGATGTTCCAGATACAGCTGCTTTAATGAGATGTTGCAGATACGGCTGCTTTAATGAGATGTTCCAGAAACGGCTGCTTTAATGAGATGTTCCAGATACAGCTACTTTAATAAGATGTTCCAGATACAGCGACTTTGATGAGATGTTCCAGATACAGCTGCTTTAATGAGATGTTGGGGTTAGGGTTAGGGTTAGGGTTGACTCAACAAGTTAGACTTTCCACAAGTTTCAAGACTACAAGGTCATCATTTTCCTTGCACTTAAAGCAACAGGGAGGACTTTGGCAACTGGAGATAAGGATGAAGCACTTAAATGTAACTGTAATTTTCTAATGCTGACTGGCCAGACACGATGGTATTTGTAGTCCCAAACCTGTCTGGAGAGGAGATGCTGAGATAGGGAACGCTGTTTATTGGGCAGAGGCCTTCCACCCGTCATTAAAAGGGAAAGAATCTGTCCATCCTTATTAAGAAGCCATTTCAGTTTTTATTTATTTGCAATTCCCTCATTACAAAGCATGGAATAATTAAGAAGTTCCCAACCGAATGCCCACTTCCCATTTGGAGAAAGCATTTGCGATAAATATTATCATTAAAGATTGCTCGACAAACCCACAGAGGGATCCTTTGTTCCAGAGGTCTCCCAAACTGGAAAGCTCAGGAAAGAAAATATCCATGCTTAAGCCATCCCTCCTCCTAGCTCAATTCACATCCTGTTCAGAGGGGATCAAGAGATAAATTTTTATTTCCGTGCATTAATCTGGTCGTATTAACTGGCAACAATGGGATTAGCCAAAGTGCTGTGGCTTTTATTGGGGATTCTCTTAAAATAGAGGGGATCTATCTATCATCCATCTATCTATCTATCTATCTATCTATCTATCTATCTATCTATCTATCTATCTATCTATCTATCTATCATCTACCTACCTACCTACCTACCTACCTATTGGTAAAGGTTCCCCTCACACATATGTGCTAGTCGTTCCTGACTCTAGGGGGCGGTGCTCCTCTCCGTTTCAAAGCCGAAGAGCCAGCGCTGTCCGAAGACGTCTCCATGGTCATGTGGCCGGCATGACTCAACGCCAAAGGCGCACGGAACGCTGTTTCCTTCCCACCAATGCTGGTCCCTATTTTTCTACTTGCATTTTTTTTAACGTGCTTTCGAACTGCTAGGTTGGCAGAAGCTGGGACAAGTCACGGGAGCTCACCCCCTTACGTGGCACTAGGGATTCGAACAGCCGAACTGCCGATCGAAAAGCACAGTGTCTTAGCCACTGAGCCACCACGTCCCCTTTTCTATCTACCTACCTATCTATTTATCATCTCTATCATCCCTCCCACTCTCCTTTCCTCCCTCCCTCCCTCCCTCCCATCCCTCCTCCCTCCCTCCCTATGTCTGTCCTTCTGTCCATCCGTCCATCATCTATCTAAAATAGAACGATAGATTCTATCTATTCTAGGTGTTATGAGCAGTACACCTGTGGACACCAGATGACTAGAAAAGTAAAGTTTCTACCAATCAAATTTCCCTGAGGCAAATGGGGGATATTCCTACTTGCAGCTGAGTAGAGAGATGTTTTCACAAGCAAGCAAACCAGCCACAGATGTTTTTCCCCCCTGAAAAACATCTGGATCACCATTCAGGACAACCAAAGACTAGATAAGAGCAGCTGTGTGGTGTTTTTTTTAACTCTCCAAATATTGTGTTGTGTTCCCTGCTGAATCTTCCTTTTTTTTTCCTTTTCTTTACAAGGTTGTAAGCTGTTGTAAGCTTTACAACAGCTTACAACTATTTGTTTAGTGACCATTTGAAGTTACAACAGGCACCTGAAAAAGTGATCATTTCCCACAGTTATCACCATTGCAGCATTCCCGTGGTCGTGTGATTGAAATTCAGATGCTTGGCAACTGGCTAGTATTTATGGTCGCGGCCAGTGGTGAAATTCAGCCAGTTCTATCCAGTTTGAACGAACTGGTAGCGCCGACAGCAGGAGGCTCTGCCCACCAATCATCACGTCCCTTTTTTTTGACCCTCTGCGCACGGTCACGTCTGCAAACTGGTAGCGAAGGTAAGTGAATATCATCCCCTGATAATAAGCCCAATGGGGCTTTTGAACGCATGGCAATAAGGCCAAGCGCTTATTTCAGGCTTCAAAAACAATGTGAGACATTAGGCTAAATCCTAAAAGAATTGTCACATGACCCTCAAGCCCCGCCCACAAAATAAGCCCCGCCCACAGAACCGGTAGTAAAAAAAATTTAGAACCCACCCCTGATCCTGCGCCAAGAACTCATGTTTTATACCCTGCCTGTTGAAAAAATTCCCAATTAATTAGGAATTGCCTCTCTCCCTTCGGTCCCTGGCCGCATGCTCTCCCCACGAAGCCCATCCTCGGGGTCTCCTGCAGAAAGAACCTCCATCCCACCCCCACCCCACCCCTCCCGCCAAAGGTTAAAAGGAACAATACAGAAACTCTCTTACGAGCCTTTTCCTCCGCGTTGTTTACCATCACCCTTGACTAATGCGGACTTTTTTTGTGTGTGTGTGTGTGGTTGTTTTTTTTTTTTTGTTTTAAATAATCTCATGCAAATTAGACACACACTTCCTTCCAGTTGATTGCTATCTGCAAGGAATAATATAACCACCAGGACGGGAGTCGGGGAGAAAGATGGGAGGAAAACAGGACGTGATTCGCCGCCGACACCCCAGCCCCCCCCCCCGCTCCGACCCCTCCCCGCTCAATCTCTCCATCCATCTATCTTTTCTTCTCCCAAGATGCCAGCTATGGACGGAACGGGTTTTGCTCTTCCCAGCACCTTAATATATATATATATATATATATCTATATATATATTTCCGCGGGAGAGGTGGCTGCTCACTCACGCGCCATTTGCATAAAGGCGCTGAGCAGCCGTGCGGTCTTTTCAAGAAGTTTGCTGCTGCCACCACCAGACTTACTTTAATCACGGCCGGGGATCGACATAAAATGCGAGTTAACAAAAGGTAGCCTTTTGCTTAGGAAAAGTCACCCGAAAACTTGAAGGGCCGGGAAAAGCTTCAGCACACTACACACACACACAAAACGGAGCCCAAAGTACAGAAGAGAATAACAGAGTGGGATGGGACCTTGGAGGTCTTCTCGTCCAACCCACTCCTCGGGCAGGAAACGGTATACCAGTGATGGCTAACCTTTTTGCCATCACATGCCAGAAGTGGGGGGAGCGTGGTGGGGTCACATGCACTCGTGCCCACATCCATAATTCTATGCGCCCCGCCCACCGTGCTCCCCCCGCTTTTGGCATGTGATGGCACAGTGGGCCTGTTTTTTGCTCTCTCTCTGCTCCAGAGCCTTTCTAGGAGCCTGGGGAGGGCAAAAGCAGCCTTCCCCACCCCCCAGAGGCCCTCTGGAGGCTGGAAATAGTATTGTTTCCTGACTTATGGTGGGCCCAGAAGGCCCGAAAATCAGCTGACTGGCACATCGGAGCAGAGCTCGCGTGCCCATCGATATGGCTCTGTGTGCCACCTGTGGCACCTGTGCCATAGGTTCGCCATCACGGCCCTATACCATTTCAAGACGAATGATTGTCCAGACTCTTCTTAAAAAAAACTTCCAGTGTTGGAGAATTTACAATCTCTGGAGGCAAGTCGTTCCGCTGGTTAATTGTTCAGACTGTCGGGAAATTCCTCCTCAGTTCTAAGTTGCTTCTCTCCTTGGTTAGTTTCCAGCCATTGCTTCTTGTCCTGCCCTCAGGGTCTTTGGAGAATAGCTTGATCCCCTATTCTTTGGGGCAGCCCCTGAGATATTGGAAGACTGGAAGGTAATGTCACCTCTAATCCTTCTTTTCATGGAAGCATTGGAATATAGAATAACAGAGTCGGAAGGGACCTTGGAGGTCTTCTAGTCCAACCCCCTTCTTAGGCAGGAAACCCTACACCATTTCAGACAAGTGGTTATCCAACATCTTCTTTAAAAACTTCCAGTGTTGAAGCAATTCACAACTTCTGGTGGCAAGTTGTTCCACGGATGAATTGTTCTCATGGTCAGGAAGTCCCTCCTTAGTTCTAAGTTGCTTCTCTCCTTGATATTTTTCAGGTGCTTGACGGGGGTCTGGTTCTTTTTGCAAAGAAATACTCTGGCTTCTGGGCCATTCAGACTCAATTCTTTACCTGACTTTGATGCCTGGCTGGCTGGTGCCTGTCTGACTCTTTGCCGATGAATCTCACTGCAGTGGGAATATGTACGTTTGCTAAAAAAACCACAGCCTGTCAATCAACATCTCTGCCACTCGAGCACTTTTTCAAGAACTGGCAGCAAACTTCTCACCAATTCCTGTTTGGCACCGATTCGGCTAGCGTTGTATACTTTCAGGCCTGCCTAAGGGGCATTCTGGAACACCAGGCCATCTCCGGGTTCTTCGCAAGCAATCCACTTGGTTTTGTTTTCTTAAAAGTTCAATTCCCTGGCTTATTTTTTGTTTGTTTTAAAACCATTTTAAAAAAAAAAAACAACACCACACACACATCACAGGGCAAATATTTCAGGGCAAATGCGTAAAGACGTTTAAGAGTTGTGGCTCTTAAGAGGTGGTACCTAACACCACGTAAGTTAAATCAGGGTAAATATACAAATATTTGTTGGCGGTGCAAGAAAGAGGTCGGAACCTATAAACACATGTGGTGGGACTGTGATAGTGCACCCAAAATATGGGACATGGTGTTTAGAGAAATTAGAGCACTTTTGAATATAAATTTAGACATGTCACTGAGATTTGCATTATTGTTGCTGGTGGAAAAATGGGATATAAATGAAACAAAAAGGGAATTGATTGTAAATTTGATAATGGCAACTAGATTAGCGATGGCTTAAATATTGGGGACAAAATTGGGATATTCAAAGGAATGAGTGTTATAATGAAATTTGGAGTGTGGCAACAAATGATCAATTAACAACAGAAATTAAATTTTAAAAAGGGATGATCAAAGCCAACAATTATAATGAAATGGGGGAGATTTTATAAAATCAGTGTTGGTGGAAAGAAATGGAGGTAGTGACAGATTTTATTTTCCTGGGCTCCAAGATCACCGCAGATGGAGGCAGCAGCCAAGAAATGAAAAGATGCTTGCTCCTGGGAAGGAAAGCCATGGCAAATCTAGACAGCATTCTAAAAAGCAGAGACATCACCCTGCCAACAAAAAGTGTGTATAGTTAAGGCTATGGTTTTCCCAGTTGCAACGTCTGGCTGTGAAAGTGGTCCACATAAGGAAGGCTGAGCGCCAAAGAATGGAGGCCTTTGAACTCGGGTGCTGGAGAAGACTCCTGCGAGTCCCTTGGACAGCAAGGCCATCCAACCGGTCAGTCCTAGAGGAGATCAACCCTGCCTGAAGAGGAAATTCAAATCCTTTGGCCACCAAATGAGAAGGAAGGACTCGCTGGAGAAGAGCCTAACGCTGGGAACGATTTGAGGGCAAAAGAAGAAGGGGACGGCAGAAAACGAGGTGGCTGGATGGAGTCACTGAAGCAGTCAGCGTAAGCTTAAATGGACTCCAGGGGATGGATTTTTTTCTGGGTTTGGCATCAAGCACCCTGGCAGGAATTTTCTCTTGCTGGCTGGAGTTTTCGAAGTCTACAATCCAAGGAAGCCGAGAAGCCAATGTCAATGGGTGAAGAGATTGCCAAATAGTTCCTGCTTAGCGGGAGCTGCCCCCCCACCCCGCCGCCCCGAATGATGAATACCTGGAGGGAAACAAGGACCCCTGACTTTCAAAGATGCAGCCCCACCCCTTGTCCTAGAAGAGGGGCACACAGAAAAGGCCACAAACAAATAAAATCAGCCCGCCAACTCCACCCCAAAAAGACCTAGGTGAAAGAGAGAGGGGGGGGGCTAAAAAGGAAAAAGAAAAGAAGCTGGGATTTGGGGAGGGGAGAGGAGAGGAGAGGGGAAAGGAAGGACCTTGGCTTGAGGTGGGTAGCTGTTGTTATTATGAACGGGATAAATAAATAAATTAGCATTTTCAGGCTGGGAGCCCGGGGAAGTGGGGGGAGGCGGGCATGGGAGCAATGCTTTCTCTCTCTCTCTCTTTCTCTCTCTCTCTTTCTCTCTCTGCCTCCACCCCAGCCGGGCGCGCGTGCCACCTTCTCCCGCAACCCCAACCTCGCAACTATTAAAAGTCGCCGGGTGACCCGGAGACCCCTATTTCCCAGAGCCTTGTATAAAATTGAATTTTTTAAACATAAATTACACGTAATGACGACACTGTAAAAACTAACAGTAATGGAAAGCTGTGGTGTATTTCATTAGCCTGTATTATTCCGTGCCACCTGATCCAAGCGGATCTTGTTTATGAGTTAGTGTGTTAGCAGGATGCCGATGGAAGCATTTGCTCCGACCTTGCGCTTCTCATTGGGGCATGAAATTACGACGCCAGCACCTTGATATTACGGCCATAAATACAGTAAACTGCAAATTTAAGCCAACGGCTCCTATTGTCTCTGAACATAAAGCTGATCGGTATTTATTTAAAAGGAGAATGAAAAAAAATATTATATATCACCTTGTTTATGGGTTGGGTGACCCCATCGCGGCCCCCCCCTCTTTTTGCTTTGCCTACCAACCCCTCTCCAAGCAACCTTATTTTGCTCTCCCAGAATGTAATTGTTCGCTAGCGATGTTTAATTAAAAGCTAAAAATATCATTTTTTTTAATTAAAAAAAGAGGAAGGGCCACGTTTTAGCCGAAGCCAACTTTTAAGGAAACGCATTCCTTGAGTGAGACCCTGTTTCCGATTAAGTCACCCAGTTAATTCCTGGAACTGACTTAAAATATTTTATCCCCCCTTCCCCCCCCCCCGGAGAAACAGACCCCTCCCTCGCTTTTACACAGATGCCCCCAAGCAAAGCTGCAAAACAAAGTCTTAATTAAGAGTTCTCCAACGATCAGCATTTACAATTTAAGTTACTGGAGGAGTGAAAAACATGGTTGCTAGTTGCTAGCAGCTCAACTTGGGAGTCCCTTTGTTTGATTTATAGCTGGAGGGAAGAGGGGAAAAAACAGTGAAGAATTTTTATTCCTAACGATGAATGCACCCGAAAGACCTGAGAACAGCACGGGTTTTCTGAATTGTTCACCTAGAATAGTCAGCAACCTACAGCTCTGGAGCCAAATGTGGCTCTTTGGGCCCTCTGCTATGGCTGTCAGGGGATCCCAACACTGGCTGGCCCCGCCCCTCGCCCTCCTCTCCGTCACTCCTCGCCTGGCCTGAGACGGTAAGGGTGACGGTGAGGAATGGAGAAGCGGCCGGGGTAGAGACAGAGAGAAAGGGAGAGAAAGAGAGATACAGAGAGAGAAAGAGATGGGGGAGAGAGAGGGGAGAGAGATAGATGTCAAAAGGATTTTGTGGTTCCCGGTGTTTTTTAACAATTGGTTCTCTGCCCTAATGATCGGCTGGGTAGGCATGGCTTGGGGGGGGTGTCATGTGACTGGTGATAGTGAGTGACATCAAGTTGGCCACGCCCACCCAGGTTTTGTGGCTCCCGGTGTTTTCTTTTCTGTGGGAAACGGGTCCAAATGGCTCTTTGAGTATATAAAGTTGCAGACCCCTGACCTAGAAAGATGGCCTTGTGCCACATTTTGGTGCCCGGTTGCAAAAAATGGCGAAGTCAATAAAACGGCTGCGTCCTTGACTAAATTAAAACATCTCATGGTTTGGCAGAAGCACGCCTGTCCCTAACCCAAATTATTAACGATTATTACTAACCAGGTCTGCATTTAAGTCCCTTTCCCCCCAAAATAATCCCACACCTGCTAAAGCCTTTCGCGGGTGAAGGGAGCCAATGAGAAAGCAGCCACACGACTGTCAGAGTTGCAACCGACAATTAAATCCAGTGGCAGAAATGATCCTTGCATTCTGGGAAGGAAGGCAGAGCAAGCGAGTGCGTGTTAAGGCAAACTATTTATTTTAATTTTTCCAGGTTACAGAGCCGCTGTGAGAAAGCAGAGCCACCATAACAAAAGGAAGGGGGGGGGAAAAAACCCAAGAGGGTAAATAGTTTTCTTTTTTTAAAGGAAAAAAAACACCCCACATTAATAAAAAGGAATGTTTGTAGCTCACGGTTGAAATGAGGGGGTCCCCGATGCTCTCTCGGCTTGGCTGAGTTCTTGCGGGCATTTCGTTACCCAAACTAAATAGGAGCCTGGATAGCTCAGCAGACTAATGCATTGTGATTAACTCCACCTGTCTGCAATTACTGTAAGTTCGAATCTCCCCAGGCTCAAGGTTGACTCAGCCTTCCATCCTTTCTAAGGTAGGTCAATTGAGGACCCAGTTTGTGGGGGCAATAAGCTGACTTTGTATAAAATATACAAAAGTATGACGGCTATTGCTTAACGTATTGTAAGCCGCCCTGAGTCTCTGGAGAAGGGCGGCATATAAATCAAATTAAAACAAAACAAAAGAACTAGGTAACACTATTAAAGCACTGATGACATTACCTAGCTTGAAGGTATGAAACGTTTGCAAGGAAACAATGGCTGGCAATTCGGCGGTTCGAATCCCTAGTATAGCTCTTCTGCGTGAGGAGGGAGTTCGGCTAGATGATCTCTGAAGTCCCTTCTAACTCTGTTACTGTTACTAACCAAGCTCAGAGGGCGCCAAAGACTGGTTTCCCCCCCCCCAAAAAAACACCCACATTTTCAGAGACCGGCAGTAAGGAAAACAGGAGTGCAGATGGCACATCTTGTATAATGTCCATCTCTCGGCTGGGACAGAAGAGCACACTCACCTCTATTACATTAAATGTAGCAAGGGGGAGGTGGGGAGAGAGAGAGAGAGGGAAGCAAGGAGAGGGGGAAAGAAAAAAAAAAGAGAAAAGAACCTCAACACAAAGGCAAAAGGACGTTGGGATATCACAAACCGTAACACGGCATAAATCACGACGTTACAAGCCGGGTGCAAAATAATATATTTCGTCGGCGCTTTAAAAGCGCGAAGGAGCTGCTTGTTGGGGGAGGTCAGACACACACACACACACACACACACACACACACACACACACACACACACACTAAGCTGGATGCAAAGAGAGTCCTCTGAGTGTTGGAAGTGACCCACTTGGGAGAGGGAGGAAGAGATGAGCCCCGTCTCTGCAAGAACCGAAGGATGCTCTGGTCTGGGATGGCCAGAGATCGGGCATTTCTGGGTGAAAATATTAGCATCCGGGATAGAGAAGAAATGCCCTTGGCAATTGGATGGCAAAAGACTAGCCGGTTCAGTGGCGAACATAGCTACTACGGAAAGATCAAAGAAGCAGTATTATTATTGTTGTTATTATTACTTTTATTCATTAAACATGAAACTCAGTCAACTGGACATTTAAAAAGGTGTCACAAATATCACTGACTGGTGCTAAGGGTTGATTAGCCAGCGTCCTAAGTATCAACCAAGTTTCTTCTTCTTCTTCTTCTTCTTCTTCTTCTTCTTCTTCTTCTTCTTCTTCTTCTTCTTCTTCTTCTTCTTCTTCTTCTTTCTTCCTCTTCTCTTCCTCTTCTTCCTCCTCTTCTCCTTCTCCTCCTCCTCCGCCTCCCTTCCTTCTTCTATTATTATTATCTCTTTTATTCATTGAACATGAAACTCAGTCAACTGGACATTTAAAAAGGTATCACAAATATCATTGACTGGTGCTAATGGTTGATAATGGGTTGCTGCCAGCGCCCTAGGTATCAACCAAGTATCATCTCCTTCTCCTTCCTCCTTCCTCCTCCTCCTCCTCTTCTTCTTCTCCTTCTCCTCCTCCTCCTCCTCCTCACTTCCTTCTTCTATTATTATTATCTCTTTTATTCATTGAACATGAAACTCAGTCAACTGGACATTTAAAAAGGTATCACAAATATCATTGACTGGTGCTAATGGTTGATAATGGGTTGCTGCCAGCGCCCTAGGTATCAACCAAGTATCATCTTCTTCTCCTTCTCCTTCCTCCTCCTCCTCTTCTTCTTCTCCTTCTCCTCCTCCTCACTTCCTTCTTCTATTATTATTATCTCTTTTATTCATTGAACATGAAACTCAGTCAACTGGACATTTAAAAAGGTATCACAAATATCATTGACTGGTGCTAATGGTTGATATGGGTTGCTGCCAGTGCCCTAGGTATCAACCAAGTATCATCTCCTTCTCCTTCCTCCTTCCTCCTCCTCCTCCTCTTCTTCTTCTCCTTCTCCTCCTCCTCCTCCTCCTCACTTCCTTCTTCTATTATTATTATCTCTTTTATTCATTGAACATGAAACTCAGTCAACTGGATATTTAAAAATGTGTCAGAAATAAGATTGACTGGTGCTAATGGTTGATACGGGTTGCTGCCAGCATCCTAGGTATCAACCAAGTATCTTCTTAAAATATACGATGTTCCGAATAGTGCAGGTTTTCTTGCAATTCCGCTGGTGTTATTGCACGAAGCTGCAATTTCTTGATGTGTGTTGTAAAATTCTTGGAACATAGCACGAAGTACCCCGATGACAACGGGTATTACTGTGACATGTTTCATACATAATTGTGTAGTTTCGATGGCCAGGTCACGATATTTCATGATCCTCCCCTCGCCCCAGTTCATTTTTTTCAACTCTGGCATCTCCTGGTACCGCGATATCAATAAATTGTATGCTTCGGTTTTTGACAATGGTGATATCTGGCATGTTGTGTTCCAAATGACGATCCGTCTGTATTCGAAAATCCCACAAGATCTTTCACCTTCTCCTTTTCGATAACTTTTTCCACTTTATGTTCCCATGACTTTTTGCATACAGGTAAGTTGTATTTTTTACATAATGACCAGTGGATTAATTTAGCAACTCGGTCGTGTCTAGCTTTGTAATCCGTTTGGGCGATTTTGCTGCATTCGCATATTAAATGTGAAACAGTTTCGACTTTGCTGTTGCAAAGTCGGCAGTTTGGATTGTGGGTGGATTTTTGTATCTTCGCTTTCGTGGCCTTAGTTTGTAGTGCTTATTCTTGAGCAGCCAGTATGAAATCTTCCGTTTCTTTCTTGATGGTTCCCATCTTAAGCCAGGCCCCTGTCAAGTTGTCATCACATTTTCCTTCAATGTTTTTCAAGTGCTGTCCATGCAAAGTTTTGGTTTTCCATCTATTTATTCTGTCATCCAGCTGTTTTTCCTTATATCCTGCCTTCGTTTCTGTTGTTTTTATGATGTTCTCCGTTTTCACAGCCTGCAGCAATTTTTCTGTACTTTGGTTCACATAATCATTCAAACTTCGTTCTTCTTCTTCTACAGTTTGATGGATTTGCAATAGTCCTCTGCCCACTTTTTTTCTTGGCAGGTACAACCTGTTGACGTCACTTCATGGATGTAAAGTGTGGTACATATTCAAAAGTTTCTGTATTATTATTATTATTATTATTACTACTACTACTACTACTACTGGTTAATCTGTAGTGAGATTCACAGCCTTTGAGGCTGGTTAATAGCTCAGCAGCTCGAGTCCTAACCAAGGAACTAGGAACTGTTGTTCTTGCTGTTGTTGTTGTTGTTGTTATTATTATTATTATTATTATTATCTCTTTTATTCATTAAACATGAAACTCAGTCAACTGAACATTTAAAAATGTGTCACAAATACCATTGACTGGTGTTAATGGTTGATATGGGTTTCAGCATCCTAGGTATCAACCAAGTACTTCTTAATAATTATATTATTAATAATTATTAATAATTATTATTATCTTTTTTATTTCTTAAACATGAAATTCAGTCAACTGAACATTCAAAAATGCATCACAAATACCACTGGCTAATGGTTGATACGAGTTGCTGCCAGCGTCCTTGGTATCAACCAAGTACCTTCTTAAGATGTACGATGTTCCAAGTATTATTATTGTTGCTGTTGTTGTTGTTGTTATTGTTATTATTATTATTCCCTCTCCTGCGTTTTGCGGGAATGAGGAAGGCAACAATTGGAGTCAAAACTGAGAAAGCGTGAAGGGGCAGAGTTTCTTTCGAAGGAAATGGCTGTTTACACAAAGAGAGGATATCATCTGAGATATACAGTGGATGCACAGAATAGAATCTGAGCTCGACTTCCCAGCCCTTCACTCCTTCCTCCTGAGCCACAAGAGAAGCTAAAAAGAGAAGCAAACACACCGGTGTTCGAATAGTAAAATCTACGCAAAAGTTTCATCATGGGCCTCGCAGGATTCGTGCTTGAATGCGGGCGCTGCCGGTCCAATTCTCCAGGGTTGAGACTGGCACAACAGCCACAGCTCTATGGGGGGTTGTTAATAGTATTTATTCTCTCCATCTCCATCCCAAAGGAAAAAAAGAAAAAGAAAAGAAAGTGGGGGGGGGGAGAGGAAGAGAGACCTTGGCAAGGGTTTAAAAAGCCGCAGTTTGGGGAAGGGGCTTTGGGAAGGTGATGGATGAATCTTCTAGTAGCCCAGGAACAAAGAAGTTGGCTGGTATCGGGGATGTTGTGCCCACTTATACTGAAGGCTGTTCAAAAGGAGGTTTGATCAACTCAGTTTCTTGATGATTGACAGAGTGGTTTGTCTACAAGAAGATTGGGCTTGGATGACTGTTGTTGCGAAGGGCAAGGAATGAGCAGATTTAGGATCAATTGCAGGGGGTAGGGAAAAGCAAATATTTAAATATTAACTTCTCTTCATGATAGGTGCCTTGGAAATTGGCGTCTTCTTTTCCAAGGCCAGGCTTCATGGCTGTCAGAGGCAGCATCATTCCAATTTCCAAAACTTGGTCCTTGTCTCAATAGCTCCCCCGCTGGCCACAGAAGGGAATGGTGAGCTTTGGCACCGCCACTTACGACGATTAAATAATACCAGGTTTTTGAAGTGGGCAGGTCTGACGGCCCCCTACCTTTCAAACTCCTACGGATGGAAGTTTTCGGACACTGAAGTTCAAAACATTTGGGGGGGGGGTGGAATATGGTGTATGAAATCTATAGGCTTGGGTCAGCTTCACAAGGACTTGACTGGAATTCAATTTTTTTTAATACCGGTTCTGTGGGCGTGGCTTGGTGGGCGTGACAGAGGCGTGGCTTGGTGGGCGTGCAAAATCTCCATTCCCACCCTATTCCAGGGGAAGGATATTGCAAAATGCCCATTCCCTCCCCACTCCTAGGGGAAGGATACTGCAAAATCTCCACTCCCACCCCATTCCAGGGGAAAGATACTGCAAAATGCCCATTCTCTCCCCGCTCCTGGGGGAAGGTTACTGCAAAATCCCCATTCCCTCCCCACTTCTAGGGGAAGGATACTGCAAAATGCCCATTCCCTCCCCACTCCTAGGGGAAGGATACTGCAAAATGCCCATTCCCTCCCCACTCCTAGGGGAAGGATACTGCAAAATGCCCACTCCCTCCCCACTCCTAGGGGAAGGATTCTGCAAAATGCCCATTCCCTCCCCGCTCCTAGGGGAAGGATCCTGCAAAGTCCCCATTCCCTCCCCACTCCTAGGGGAAGGATACTGCAAAATCCCCATTCCCTCCCCGCTCCTGGGGGAAGGATACTGCCAAATCCCCATTCCCTCCCCACTCCAGTGGAAGGATACTGCAAAATCTCCATTTCCCACCCCATTTTGGGGCCAGCCAAAGGTGGTATTTGCCGGTTCTCTGAACTACTCAAAATTTCCGCTACTGGTTCTCCAGAACCCGTCAAAACCTGCTGAATTTCACTTTTGCCTTGGGAGCTTTTTGACTTACAGTTTTTGACAATAAGGTTTTAGGAATAGAAATGTGCCATTTCTTGCAACCTCTTGTAACTCCAAAGAACAGAGGGATGGGGCTGGGGGGGAAATGAGAGGGGAGGAAGAGTGAAAACAAAAACCTGTGATGGCCACACCCTATCCTTTCTGTAATGCTAAATGAAAATAAATAAATAAATAAAAAGGCCCAGAGCTCCACCGATTGGTGTGATTCTAGGCAAATCTTAAATATGACATCCATGGCGTGCAGGAACTCAGCTGGGCCAGAATGAAGAAGCCTGCAAATGGTATAGGGCTGTGATGGAAAACCTACGGCATACATGACCAAAATGGCACGAGAAGCCATATTGCCCGGCATGCACAGCCTTGCCCATTTGTCTTCTGGGTTTCCGGAGCGCATAATGCGCGTGATGATCAGCTGTCTTTTGAATGTGCAGTGGTGCCGAAAACCATTGTGCGTATGCGCACCAGCCAGCTGATCATCGAGCGTGCATTCGCGCTAGAACCCGGAAGTTTGGCTTTTCCGGAGCGTGGCCCCTATGAGCACATGTGCGCGCGTATCATTTCTGCACGACCTTTTTCGCCACCGCCATCACTGGTGTAGGGCTCTCCTGCTTGAGCAAGGGTTGGACGAGAACACCCTCGGGGTCCCTCCCAACTTGGTTATTCTGTGTCTTGTATTGTTTTTCAGGATTTCTCAAATGGGAAAAAGACAAGTTCTTTTAGGATGTTTTATTTTTTTAAAAAAAAAAAATTTAAATTTGATTTATATGCCGCCCTTCTCCGGAGACTCAGGGCGGCTTACAATGTGTTAAGCAATAGCCTTCATACTTTTGTATATTTATACAAAGTCAGCTTAATGCCCCCACAAACTGGGTACTCAGTTGACCTACCTTAGAAAGGATGGAAGGCTGAGTCAACCTTGAGCCTGGGGAGATTCGAACTGGTGTAATTGCAGACAACTGGAGTTAATCACAATGCTTTTGTCTGCTGAGACACCAATTTTAACTGGCCTTTTTGTTTTATTTTTACAGGAAAATAACCCTGTTGTTTTTTAAACACCTCAAGTTCAATGATCAAACAGTTTGGTTCCTTACAAGACAAAAACCTGCCACTTTGAATGAAGAAAGTTTAGAAAGTTGAAGTGGGAAACACAGATAACGTATTGTCTCCCTCCCTCTGTGTATTTGCCCTAAAAATCCTCTAAGTAGACATCTACTGCTTTTTCCTATAGCAATATTCTACGGTCCTCAACTAACGACCCCAATTGAGCCCAAAACCTCTGTTGTTCAGTGAGAGGTTGCTTAAGTGACTTTTGCTCCCCATTTTATGATTTTTCTTGCAACGGTTGTTAAGTGAATGACAGCCGTTGATAAGTTAGAAACGTATCAGCGAATCTGGCTTCCCTACCGATTTTGCTTGTGAGAAGGTTGCAAAAGGGAGATAGCCTGAGCTCGGGAGGCAGCAACGGTCGTAAGTACGAAGCAGTCACCCTGTGTCTGAATTTTGATCACGTGATCATGGAGATGCTGCCAAGGTTGTAAGCAGAGGTGGTATTCAACCGGTTTAGACCGGTTCAACAGAATGGTTGCGGAAAACGCATGGGGGGGTCTGCCTATTCGCCCCGGCTCTATGCCATCCTATTTAGGCACGTTTTTGAGGCTGGGTGCATGCATGGAAAGCACTCGGGCCAGCAAAGCATATTTATTTATTTTATTTATTTATTTTATTCAATTTATATACCGCCCTTCTCCTGCTGGACTCAGGGCGGGGAACAGCCAAGACTAAAAATATACCCATACAAAATGTAAAAAAAATATTAAAAGAATTACACAACTTTGGCCTCAAAATTTAAAACATCCCAACCTAAAACCCATTGACACTTTAAAAGCTAAAAAAGGTTTTAAAAGGTTTAAAAGAGGGGGGGGGGTTTACGCCAGCCCTGCTTGATGGAAAAGAAAAGGTTTTAGGGCACGGCAAAAGGCCCGGAGGTCTGATATCCTTCGTATTTCTGGGGACAGATCGTTCCAGAGGGCAGGTACTGCCACAGAGAAGGTCCACCCCCTAATCAACACCTTGAAGCGCACCCGGAAGACCACTGGAAGCCAATGCAGCTCACGGAGGAGAGGCATCACATGGGAGCACCCCCTCGCTCCCATAATCCCCCACGCGGCCGCATTCTGCACCAGTTGGAGCCTCTTGGTGCTCCTCAAGGGGAGCCCCATGTAGAGAGCATTGCAGTAGTCCAGGCGTGGGGTGACAAGGGCGTGAGTGACCGTGCATAACGAGTCCCGCAACTGGCGAATCAGGCGAACCTGATAAAAAGTCCTCCCGGCCACGGCCGTCATATGCTCTTCTAAAGACAGCCGTGCATCCAGGAGGACGCCCAAGTTGCGAGCCCTCTCCGTGGGGGTCAATAACTCGCACCCAATAGCCAGCGATGGCACCAGCTGGCTATATCGGGACGCCGGAAGCCACTATATGCATAGAAGGCCAGGCGCATACGTGGCCATGCGGACTCACGTTTGCAAACCGGTAAGCAAAGTAAGTGAATACCAATACGGTTGTAAGTGTGAAAAACGGTCGTAACACACTTTTTTTCAGTGTCGTCGTAACTTTGGTTAACTAAACGAACTGTTACAACTTGAGGACTACCTGTATTTACAGGGTCCTGCAATCCGAAGAGTCCCGAGCTTTAAAAATGCAGTGAATGGAAACCGATCGTCAATCTGTCCTTTTAAAAAAAAACCGATCGTCAATCGATCATTTTCGATGATTTTGTTTTTATTCGTCTCCGGAAATTTCCTGCTTTTCTGATGCAAGAAGCTACAGCTGAGCTCCCGACGAACAACAGGAACCCACAGACGATATGGATTTAATTGACAAGTATAGTACAGAGGCTGATTTTTTAAAAAAAACGGCTAAACTCCAGGGTATTCGAAATAAACACCTTCTCAATGCTGGCCCCCCCCCCATTTCCCACTGCCAACCCTTCCCCAGCGCTTCAACACGGGTGCCCGTTTTTTGTTTTTTTTTAAGCCGACACAGAATTCGCACCTCGCAAACAAATTATTTAACTGCTCTTATTCCCCTGGAGGATTGCAGCGATCATCTGAAAATGCGGCTCATCTCTCGCCTCGATGCAACTGCCTTGATAGGTTAAATGCCGCCGTTTAATTACAGTAATGGAAGCTGCTATTTTTTGGTTCTTATAAACATAGCTTCCCTCTTCTTTCTTCTTTTTTTTAAAGGCAAAACCACAAAGTCAGATTTAGCCTGTGAGAGAGAGAGAGAGAGAGTGTGTGTGTGTGTGTGTACATATAATTATTATTTCTAAGTTTCGGCGGGTTGCAGGCAGTTCAGGAGCGCAAAGCGGGAATCACACATAGGAGAAGGAAGAAGAAAAAGGAGGATTTTTTAAAATATGCCAAATGGGTGACCGGGGATAAAAGTTGTGGGGAAATGACACTAAACCCGGATGGGGTTCGCAACTTGGGTGTCCTCCTGGACTCACAGCTATCTTTAGAAGAGCATATGATGGCCGTGGCCGGGAGGACTTTTTATCAGGTTCGCCTGATTCGCCAGTTGCGGGACTCGTTACGTACGGTCACTCACGCCCTTGTCACCTCACGCCTGGACTACTGCAATGCTCTCTACATGGGGCTCCCCTTGAGGAGCACCCGGAGGCTCCAACTGATCCAGAATGCGGCGTTGCGGGTGGTGATGGGAGCGATGTGGCGCTCCCATGTGAGCCCCCTCCTGCGCGAGCTGCACTGGCTCCCAGTGGTCTTCCGGGTGCGCTTCAAAGTCTTGGCTACCACCTTCAGAGCGCTCCATGGCTTAGGACCAGGGTACTTATGAGACCGCCTCCTGCCACCAGTAGCCTCTCACCGACCAGTTTGCTCCCATAGAGAGGGGCTCCTCAGGGTGCCGTCGGCCAAACAATATCGACTGGCGGCCCCCAGGGGGAAAGCCTTCTCTGTGGGGGCACAAGCTCCCCCCGGAGATACGGAGGATCCCAGATTTACGCACTTTCCGCCGTGCCCTAAAAACGTTTTTATTCCAACAGGCTGGTCTGGCCTAACTCTTCCTTTTAAAATGGGTTTTAATGTTTTATATAAATTGGATGTTTTAAATTTGTTTTTTGAGCCCAAATTATTTAATCTATTTTTAATAGTTTTAACTTTTGTATGACGGATTTTATCTGAGGCTGTTCACCGCCCTGAGTCCTTCGGGAGTAGGGCAGTATAGAAATCTAATAAAATAAATGAATGAATGAATGAATGAATGAATGAATGAATGAATGAATGCCAAACAACTGTAAGTTCCCGACTCTTGTTTTAATCTAGGGAGATTAATCCTCTTTACAACTTGTTTCAACTTCTACCCTCAAAACGAGGTTATAGCAATAGCACTTAGACTTATATACCGCTTTACAGCCCTCTCTAAGCCGTTTACAGAGTCAACCTCTTGCCCCCAACATGGTCCTCATTTTACCCACCTCGGAAGGATGGAAGGCTGAGTCAACCTTGAGCCGGGTGAGATTTGAACTGCCAAATTTCGGGCAGCAGATGTGGCCTGCAGTACTGCACTCTAACCACTGGGCCACCGAGGCTTATAGAGCATTGCACAACAGAACAACTAGACACAAGGACAGTTTTTCCCCGCGTGCCGTCACTCTGCTAAACAACTCATTCCCACAACAAACTATTTAGTAAGACTGTCTTACTATTATTCTTCTCATCCTTCCTATCTCCTCCCACTTATGACTATAACCTTGTTGCTTGTATCTTTATGATTTATATTGTTTTATTTAGTTTCCTAGTATGATTTTGATTGCTTATTTAGTATCCTAGGACTCTCACTCAGTGTTGTCCCTTATGATTCTTGACGAGTGTATTTTTTTATGTACACTGAGAGCTTATGCACCGAAGACAAATTCCTTGTGAGTCCAATCACACTTGGCCAATAAAGAATTCTTAGTCTTAGTCTTTACAAATGCAGAGAGCAAAGGTTCCATACTTGTAGAAAAAAGCAGAAAGTGCATGCTTTCACCCAGCTACAAGGTTGTGCGTAAAACCCCCAAAACTCCATTTCTGTTGTGTCTGTCTCTCTCTCACACACACAAACACACCAACAACTTAAGAGTAGCTTCCTCACCCAGGTTAGCCAGTGGAGATGGAATCTCCACATGTAGAGATTAAGATTAAAAAATTAAGATACAGGTTTACAACAGTTTGTTTAGTGACCTATTCAAAGTTACGACGGCACTGCAAAAAGGGACTTACGGCCGTTTTTCACACTTACGACTGTTGCAACGGTCACGTGGTCAAAATTCAGATGCCTGGCAACTCGTATTTATGACGGTCGTAGCGTCCCCCTGGGTCATTTGATCCCCTTTTGCCAGATTCACTTAAGAACCACGTGACTCATTCAACAACGGATTCGCTTAAAAAGCGGGGCAAGAAAAATCGTAAAAGGGAGCGAAACTCAAAGCAACAGAAATTTTTTTGGCTGCCTGTATTTGAGTCACTTCTCTCACGCCTTCCCATAACAGCTGGCTGGTCAGTATCCGAAACAGAGTCCCGGATTAAGCATCTCTACGTCGCCCACAACTGCACAATCACAACTTCGAACAGGGCACTCGATTCGAATGAAACCCAAGCCTCTCCGAGCAGGGTCACAACCTTCGTTCTCCACCCCAGCTGGCCTGCCTCGGGAAATAAATAGTCCAATTTCCAATGACATATGGTGGTATGGATTTTGGAAGGGTCTCTGTTAGCTAAGGTTGAAGTTGATTTAGCCGCCATAGGAAACCTCCCCCCCCCCCTCTTCCACGCAGCCCTGTGGATGGAGTCTCTTTCTTGATTTTTCACCTTTGATGTCTCGTCCGATTTTTAAGCTATTCGATGCTCGGTGCTTCCTTTAATAGCACTTACTCACATCGGTTGCACGGGGAGGCAGAATTAATAGCAATCTGATAGCAAAAGGTGTGTCCCGCCGTCATAAATCCGGCACCCATGCGGCATCTCAACTGTAGGATTTGCAGACAGTCAAGGATAAAAGCGGAATTTTCAAAACGCCAAAATGTTTTCGTGTCAACCACCCCTGGAGGGGAGCCGAGATCCAGGAGATAGGGAGTCCTCGACTTACGGAGACCAAAATGGAGACCCAACATTTCCACAGCTAAGCAATACAATTGCTGAGTGGGTTTTGCTCACAGTTTACGACCTTGCCACAGAGTTGTTAAGCAAAATCAACGCCACTGCTAAGTTATTTCAGAAGGCCGCAAAAGGGGAACACATGACAAACACACACACACACACACACACACACACACACACACGGGAGGCTGCAACCGTCATAAATATGAACCAGTGGCCAAAATTTTGATCCCACGATCACAGGGATGCTGCAACTGTCATAAAGATGAAAAAGAGTCGTCAAGTCACTTTTTTCAGGCTGTCATAACTTTTAATGATCGCTAAACGATTGTGATCTAGAGAGCATACTAAAAGCAGAGACATCACCCTGCCAACAAAAGAGCGTATAGTCAAGGCTATGGTGTTCTCAGTTGCAATGGATGGCTGTGAAAGTTGGACCACAAGGAAGGCTGAGCACCAAAGAATGGAGGCCTTTGAACTCTGGTGCTGGAGAAGACTCCTGCAAATCCCTTGGATTGCAAGGCGATTCGACTGGTCAGTCCTACAGGAGATCAACCCTGACTGCTCTTTAGAAGGCCAGATCCTGAGGATGAAACTCAAATATGTAGGCCACCTAATGAGAAGGAAGGACTCCCTGGAGAAGAGCTGAATGCTGGGAACGATGGAGGGCAAAAGAAGAAGGGGACGACAGAAAACGAGGTGGCTGGATGTAGCTTAAATGGACTCCGGAGGATGGCAGAGGACAGAAAGGCCTGGAGGAACATTGTCCACAATGGGTCGGACACAACTTCGCAACTAAGAACAACAACAGATTGTGAGAACTACCTATATCAGGAAGAGCACAGAATGTCCACCTTTTCAAGAATATTCATCCATTCTTGCCTCACTGGCCACAAAATTCCCAGGTCTGTGCTGATCGAGAATACTGGGGAGTCAAGATCTCAACATTTGGGAATGCTATCCGGATGAAGAAAGGATGCGCGCGAGAGAACGTTAAGTCTCCTTTGGAATTTAAGCAGCGTTGTTAACACCTTGATGGCGTCTTCTTGCTCCATTTGCTTCTAGCAAGAGAGTTGAGATTACTGGTAACTGGAGAGGGAAAAAAGAGGGTTTTTTTTATGATTATTTGCTCAGCGGTCCTTGCACAATGAAGTCCCTTGGTAGCAAAAAAAAAAAAAAAACCCGATCCTAACTGGCGCCTCTCGTCTTCCCTTTGCAAAGACGTGCCCTTTAAGGTGAGGGAGGTCAGCCGTCGACAGGAGACAAATTTAATTTCGTTGATCACCATAAAAAGGGAGTGTTTTTCCACACGGACACCACCGAGGGGGGCATGAATATTGCCGGTCAGGTGGGAACGCAGCAGAGCCAGGGCCGGGCCGGGCGAGAGAAAGTTGCGCGCACACGTACTTAAAAAGAAATTCAATCAGCCAATGCTAATGTCTAAGGTCAGCCAGCGCACATCAGGAAAAAAAGAAATCTGATAGAGGAGCACTTTTTAAAAAAAAATATGACCCATGTATTGAAATTTTATAGAAAATTGTAATGCAATCGCCCTGGCGTGCCGGGGGAAAGCGGAGCATGCCCCTTAAGATTTTTTAGATGACTTGCACAAACGTGTATTTTGCAGAGTGCAACCAACTCAAGACTTTCATAAAAGTGTACAGAGCAGGAAAACTCTTATTAAGGGGGGGGGGGGGGAGAAGTAACAGAGATAAGTGGAGTAAAGGTTCCTCTCGCACATCTGTGCTATCTGTTCCCGACTCTAGGGGGCAACTCATCTCCATTTCAAGCCGAAGAACCAGTGCTATCTGAAGATATCTCCATGGTCATATGGCCGGCATGACTCAACGCCGAAGGCGCACGGAACACTGTTGCCTTCCCACCAAAGGTGGTCCCTGTTTTTCTACTTGCATTTTTTTTTTACGTGCTTTCAAACTGCCAGGTTGGCAGAAGCTGGGACAAGTCACGGGAGCTCCCCCCGTTATGTGGCACTGGGGATTCGAACCGCTGAACTGCCGACCTTTTGATCGACAAGCTCAGCTTCTTAGCCACTGAGCTACCGCATCCCTAAGTGGATTAGCGCCCTCTTTTTCTCCATGCCCAAGGAACTTTTTTTTTCTTCAAAAGGCACCAATCGGCTTCCGGAGACAACCATGTTTTGTGTTGGTATGTGGAATCAGACAGCAGCCCAAACTTTCACCGAAAATACAGAATTGTGGTGTAGTTTGGTGTCAGGGATGGTACGCCCACTCCTAACTCAGCCTCTTGCTACTTGCCCTTAAAAACAGGAAGAAGAAGAAGAAAATGCTAGGGGTCTTTTAAGAGCCAGACTGCTAAAACTAGGGAGGGGCTTCAGCCAGCCTGTTCAAACCAAACGGTCCTTCTGCCAAATAAGGATTGTAATGAAAGAAAAAGGGCGTAGTGGCTTAGACGCCGAGCTTGCCAATCAAAAAGTCGGCAGTTCAGCAGTTCGAGTCCCTAGTGCCACATAACCGGGTGAGCTCCCGTGACTTGTCCCAGCTTCTGCCAACCTAGCAGTTCGGAAGCACGTAAAAAAGAAATGCAAGTAGAAAAATAGGGATCCCCTTTAGTGGGAAGGGAACAGCGTTCCGTGCACCTTTGGCGTTGAGTCATGCTGGCCACATGACCATGGAGACGTCTTCGGACAGTGCTGGCTCTTGGGCTTTGAAACGGAGATGAGCACCGCCCCCTAGAGTCAGGAACAACTAGCACATATGTGCAAGGGGAACCTTTACCTTTACCTTTAATGAAAGAAAAGACTGGCTCTCAGCAGCCTCTGATCAATTTTTTTTAAAAAAGGAAACTCCTTCCTGCTTTAATTCGTTATTCCCTCCCACCCACGTTTGCAGAAAGGAAGGGGGGGGGGGAGATTAAAAGATGCTGTTGTTTCTTTTCTCCTCCGTCTGGA
Source organism: Coluber constrictor foxii (assembly GCA_038048745.1). Taxonomy (NCBI): domain Eukaryota; kingdom Metazoa; phylum Chordata; class Lepidosauria; order Squamata; family Colubridae; genus Coluber; species Coluber constrictor. Next base: position 700 of record JAWJVD010000116.1, on the reverse strand, counting down.
AAGGCAATAATAATAGCATCAATGGAGGAGGGTCTATAAAGACCCCTGCCTTTTTCAACTCAAATAAGGCAGCCCTTGACATAAACTTAACTGACTCAGGCATCAAAACTTTGGAGACAAAATCTCCTTCTGCCAGCTGATGGAGAAACTCTCTCTCTCTCCTGTCAATGACAGTACAATTTTGCCTCTTGACACGCAGCCACAGAAACCACAAAACAGCGAGAAGAGCGAGCCGGCCAAGGCGAGGATGGTTAACGATGGCAAGCCAAGCCAAGCCTTAGGTTCCCGACACCGCAGCGGTGAAAATGCTTTGGCCGACGCCGAAGCGATGCTGCGAGAGGTTAACTGGATCCTCCGAAGCAGGGCGGGCGTGGGTGTGATTGCTTCGATGGGAAGCAACCTGTGTGTTGTTGTGAGGATGTGTCAGTGTCCCCGGAGGAAACAGTGCCAAGGGTAGGAGAAAGAGATCTGGGTGGGAGGGTCGAGGGGGAGAACCATTCTGTCCCTTGTGGTGATGGCTGCCGAAGGATGCTTAAGCGTTTAAATCACCTTTGGCTTGGCTACAAAGGAGGGGTGTATGAATTGCAAGAAGAGAAAGGATTCCTGTAGCAAACCGAACCTCAAAAATCAACGGCAAACCCAATCTTCGAAAGATAAAAGCCAGAACAATGGGGGCAACGGTCTATTATTGCACTTAATA